>JAYEVI010000118.1:0-200000 GCA_036346575.1 Dendrocalamus sinicus | reverse complement strand
CGCCGCTTCCTGCTCGCTGCCCAGAAATCCTCCCCGCACGCGCGGCCTCTCCATCTCCCTCCCCTTCTGTATCTTTTCCGCATGCTGTTTTCCCCTCCAAGTACCTTTGATGATTGGTTCTACCAGAAAGTAACCATCCTTTTGTCCCACCCTCTATTTGCCAGGTATTGGTGGAAGCAAATGGCTCAACACGGACATTGATTTTGAATAGGCCAAGGCAGTTAAATGCCCTCTCCTCTGCAATGGTATGTCTGCAATAGATAGTATTTGTTAAGAGCTCGACTAGCATTAGAGCATATGGCAATAATAGCCACATCTTCTTTTAGAAAGGCTGACAATGGATCTTTTTTGCTTTCATGTTCCAGATTATGGGACTTTTGAGGTGTTTCAATACTTATGAGGAAGAAAATGCAGTTAAAATGTTGATTGTGAAGGTAACTGATTGATAGCACTGCTTTTTCTATTATCATGTAATATTTGATGTTGTTCTTAAATATAGGCTATCTATGTCTTGTGCTCTGGTCTTGTAATTCGAGGCCAACCCTTTGATTATTTGGATGCTGTCTATTAACACATAAGTAGAAATAGAATCCTGGCTTCTTGCAACAATTTCACATTTAGTACTTGGAGTGTCTTTTATTTTGCTGTTTCTGTTCTTGTTTGTGCTCAGTTTTATTCCTCATTCCCTGCTATTCTTAAGTTACGTTCACTTTGATATTATTGTTGCTATCTCTTCCTTGCCTACTTTAACTACCCATGTCTGCATCGTCGGATTCAATCATCACTTTTCTCGGGGAAAGGAAGAGCATTTTGTCTTTGGAGGTGATGTTCTTTGCTTGTCCGGTCTATAAATAATGGTACTTACAAGTTACGATTACTTCAGCTGTTTTACTTTGACTTCTTGCACCTTTGTTTGTCCTACACTAATTCAATCATAATGATTAGCATATATATTTAGTGTTGTTCTGACATTTGATTGACTTTCTTGTATGTCCTTCTCTTAAATCAGATAATTGGAAGTATGGTGCTGATTTTTTCCGAAATGAATTTTTGTTAAACTATATCATTGCAACTTATAGCAAACCTCAGGTGAGCTGCATCCTTTGAAATTGATTCTCCACGTAATCATTCTTCTCACTGTTCCGCACCGCAAAATGCTGCAACATTCAATTATAGGTTTCTCTTCTTACTGGAATTGTCATGGGTGGAGGTGCTGGTGTTTCCATACATGGAAGGTTTCGGGTTGCCACTGAGAACACGGTATATATTATGAATCAAACTCAAATGGCATTTCCCTCATTTCTTGTATCTTTTAACTCAGGCTGTAGTAGGGGTGCACAAAATGCTTATAAGTCATGAGGCCGCTTGAGATACACTTGTTTGGGGTTCTGCTGAATGTTGGTCCGTGCACATGCAACGCAGTATTATAACTGTTGTGATTGCAAATTATCTTATTTAAGTTCACTATTTTAAATAATTTATGCTGGTACTGTATGCATACACACTCATATGTTATACTCTTTACTATTGGTATTGCATCACAATTCTTGATAGTACAGTACAACATAGAGCACAATATATGAGACGTGAATCTTAATGTGCCCGTGGTGCTCATGCTATCGTGCTCAGGCTCGTCACCAACTCCCTCATGATTCGTGGTGCTATCGCTGTGTAGACTTGTGGATCATTAGTGATGAAGATGGTGTTCGGCAAGATCAAAGGTGCTGTTTCTTTCTACTTCGTAGCTCCAAAATCGGATATTTATGGATTGATGTGTATTCTTGGTCTGATGTGTGTCCAATGATTGGATTTGATGCCTTTCCGATGTTGTTCTTCTTTGTTGGTGAACTTGCTTTTCTTTTGATGTTTCTATCAAATATTGAATTTTTAGTTCTTGTGTGTGCAGAGGGTGTCATCATGGCAATCGAGCATCCAGGTATTGCCGTAGGCTCCGCCACAGCTGCAGGGATTGTGCTGTTCAAAAGTAAATACCATGTTCTTGGAACTTATTTGCTTTGTGGTGCTATATTGGATAAGTTTCGGCTGTTTGTATTATTCACGATGTAACACGCTACTTGCTTGTGGATGCTATGCACTTGTAGAAGATAACTGGAGTTAGTAGTTGTTAGTGTTCCGTAGTATTTTCTGAAACTTAAATGGAAATTTTAAAATGAAATGTTCCGTAGTATTTTCTGTAACCACATAATACACTTCCAGAATTGATTTCTTTGTATGTTCTTTACAGTTGATTGAAATGTCTTTGAGACCTCGGTGAGTCCATTAATTGCGTCCAACTTAAACTAATATGGACAGATCTTTTTCCTGTCTGTTCAAACTGTCTGGTTACATTATTCTGATAATTTGGAATTTGGTGAATCCTATTAAAGCCATTGCGCATTCCATGGTACAAAACTACAAGGTTGTTGATTCAGTGGAAGTCTGTTCCATGATTGTTAGATGAAGGTTGAAAAATGGGCCTTTTCTTATATACTGCTAAATTTAGTATGATTGGATCATTGCAGGGCCAAGGAGCTACCTAATCCAACGAGTACGGTGCATATTTGTGAGCAAGGAGGTAAGCACTATACGTCAGTTTAATTAGCACAAAATTTTTGTGACTTCTTGACAGTGTTGTGTGTTAGTTTCATATCTCGAAAGTTACATTCACCATCTTGCTTAGAGCTTGTCACCACACCTATTGGACAGCATGCTTTATTTATTTACATGCACATGTTCTGATACAATCCCTTTTATTTTAGAACAAAAGAAACACAAGTTCATCTAAAAAGCAAACTTAAGCACAATGTCATGGAGTTCATGTATGGTACCTTACATTCTCCAGAACAAAAATAAAATGCAGGGTTGATTTTCCTTAGAGATGGCAAGAAATAGATTGATTGTCTTAATTAAGTTTCCATATGCAGACCCTACTTTCTGGCATCCAAGCTGAAGTGAATCATATGCGGCAAACTGTTAATCTTGTGTCCAATGAAAGCCAGAAGTTGATGGTAAATTTCTTTATTTTCAAAAAAGTCGAACCATTTTTTTTGTCTACTTGGGTATTATAACTTCCAATGATACTCATGGTTGATTTATTGCATATGGAATTCAGGATAGAGCAGCAACTGCAGAAAAAAGATTTCAGAAAGGGTGGAATACACTCAGGCATGTTTTTCTTTGTTTAACCCTTTTATCATTTTTTTCTTTTGCTTTCCTGTTGCTCTGATATAATGTTGGAGTTGCTATCTACTTTTTCAGGGAAGAAGGGCGTGCCATTCAAAGTGAGTTGAACCAGATTAGTGATATTGAACCAGTAAGAATTCCTTTGAGATATCACTGCTTTGTTTTATGCCACTTGAATTTTAGTATGGAAATTACCTCATCTTGAATTTTGCATGTGATGAATTGTTTCCTACTAGGTCTCAAGGGCATTCTCGATCAGCTTCCCAGAGCACATGCATCTGAATTTCGATCAGAGGTCAGTAAATCTACATGTACCTTTGAACACAACGATGCTTTTTTGAAATTTTGTAGGAGACTTATTGGTCTAGCCCATCATTTTTTTTGTCATGTCATGCATATTTGTCAACTAAACCATTTTGCTAAAAAAAGAGTGGAAAGTGATGATTTATTTTCCTGGCAGTCTTGCCTGTTGCGCCTGGCATGGATTTTAAGTGACCAGGATGAATTTCTCATAACCTCATAGGTTTCATAATCGTAATTACAATGCAGTCTACAACATTAGTTTAGTATACAAATCAAGTTTACATTAAAATGTTGAATGGATGTTCATTTGCAGTTGCATGCATCATATGCCTCTGTATGTACTGTTGATATTGACTATAGCTGTCTCACGATGTTGACATTAATATATCTACCCTACTCTATAATACACCAAAATTTTCTTTACTAAATCCACCCCCTCAACCACCCCCACAGTCATGCCTAATCTAAGTCCACCCAGATTTGTGTACATCCAAACTACCATCCGGGGTCACTCTGGAAGATCTTTTGTATCGTGTAATAGAAATTTCTTGACACAAATAATAATTATGTTAGGATATCTATGAACCTTTTTTGAAGTAGGATATCTCTGAAACTTACTTTTGACTCTTTTAGATTTTTCGTGCAATCCGAGCATTTTGTATGGTTTTGTTGCCTTCTTTTCCACATGCAATAGGCATCGGCTCGGGTAATCTTCCTTCCCGGTATTAGCAAGATCGGACAAACATTAAATACACAATCTGAATGATGAAGATACCTCGGTTTTCTGTTGAGTTCAAAAGTTTCTGCAAAGCGGCTTGTGTGTCGTACCATTTCAATGCTAACTTGACAGTAGTGATAATTTCTTTTGAAAAATGGTCAAGTGGCCCAAAAGAAATCGCAAACTCATGTGGTCTTTCAATGTTAGCTTACATTATGACATCCGGCATGCTATGTGCTTACTCACTCCATGCTGCAGCATTTACAATCACATTCAAGTATTTCTCCGGCGCCTATCTCGTGTCTTAACTGGTACGCGACATACCACGGTTTGAGTGGTCGGTGGGCACTTCGATTAAGGTTTGAGTACTCGTAAAGGGTTACGACCACGTTGTGAGAGAGTGAGCGTGGTCGGAAAGACTTCCTGTGTGGTCATAGCGAGCTATGACCACGAGATTTAGACGTGATCGAGTTTTCAACCGCATGGTCGTAAAAAGGGTGATGTGGTCATGAGTTCGTTCACGTGGTCGGAATGACCGCGTGGTCGTAACTTCGACTACGTGGTCGTAAATGACCATTACACGATCATGTCTCTTTTATGTCCATGAATCCTGGCTGCAACAGTGCTTTTACGACCGCGTGCTACGACTTGCTTGTTCGTTTTATTTTTTTTACAAATTTTATCTTGTTTTATATTTTACCGTAGCGTTAGCACGGGCACACTACTAGTACGGTAATAGTGAGACGGAGACTGCGACGACATGGGCAGCCAAGGGAAGCTTCGCCGTTCGTGCATGGCCAGGGGTTGCTAGAAAGTCTGAATTCCTATCGCTTGTACTTGGTTTGTTAATTTTGATATTTAAGCCTATGACAATTTAAACATGTTAGACTATGTACCTAGGATTAAAATAATTTTAATAATAAATAATTTATAATATTACTTATTGATATTATTTGAGACGTGTGGCGTGTGTGTGGATTTATGTCGATCAAGTTGAGAAAACTTATGCTGAAAAAATATATTGGTTTGGTCTTTACATGTACAGAGTAACTTAAATGCGATCGTGGTCTACGGTGAGAACCAGGTGATGGCTTACATGAAGTCATGGTCCAAAGGATCAAGTATACTGAAGGAGACAGTCCGGTTTGAGTTGGGATGCGTGAAGATAAAGATAAATAATACATGTTAAAGTTACAGAGGTATGATTCAAAGGCTGACATGTCATAAAAGTTAAAAAAATTCAGGTTACGTAAATATTTTCGATCTTTATCTGTTGAAATTGGATAGAAAATTTTGGTTTTAAAAATAAGGTCATGGTTTGGATCCTAATCTTTAATTAGATTAGATGCTAACGCATCGATCTCCCTCCGTTCCTCGGTCCGCGCGTGAAAGCGAGTCTTCCGTCCGTCCGGCGCACGCCGTCCAAGACCAACGCGCGATCGGCTTCTCCTTGCCTCGGTCCGCGCGGCGTGAACGCAGCACCGACGTCGCCTTGCCTCGGTCTACGTGTGCACCAGCGCTAGGATCCGTGCGTCGCCCGACCGCGTGCGCGCCAGCGCATCAACCAGCCGAAGCCGTACATCGCCGATCTTATTGCAGGCAAACAATTCCACACGCTGCATCGCTTGCTGCAGCACCTCGTCGTTTCGTTTCTCGGTCAGCATGCACGACGTCAGCAGCACTAGTGCCTGCGTCTGCGACGACTACTGCGCATCGCAGCCGAAAGCGACATCTTCTGATTTCGTTGGCCCGGTTGCTGTTTGGAGCAAGTCAGAGCGGCAGCACCGACGGAGACAAGAAAAACAAAGCATAAGTTTGAATGTTCAGTAGACAGTAGAGTGGTGAAAAAGCTTCTGCTAGAGATTACCATTGACGATTATACAGAACAGCCGAACGAATCTTATCCATCCATGCTTGGTCTATATTTGTATATGTATTCGAAATTATTCTCGAATAAAAGAGAGCAAGAAATCTTGTTATATATGCTTGTTGAGCGAACATCATGAATGCTCGATTTCATTGAAATCGGTGAGTTCAAAACCATTAGGAGCCGAATCACTTGTTCACTTGGGCCCAATCTCAGAAAGTGTGGGTTCAACACACTCAGGAACGATATCAAAGATTAAACTGAACCTTCAGCAAGTAGACTACACATAATTTTGAAAAGCAGGTTGGATGAACAACATGGTATAATCGGCCACTAGTTGATATAAAATGAGACAATCTTCAGGAAGCAAAAGATAGCAAACACTTCAAAAGTAGTATTTCTATGCTTTCTTCTCTACCAAGAGTAGCATTAGTCTTAAAGCAAATAAAAAGATGAGTCACATCTATCAATCATTTATTATATTTTAAAAATTGTATAAATCACTATTAAAAAAAGTATGAAAACATTTCTCAAACTTCAATCGACCGCTAGTTGTTTTCGGGGTGGTCGGGCGAAGCAACGGGGTTGCTACAGATGGATGGTTACGAGACTAGTCTACATGTTGTACTAGTCTACATGTTGTACTCGTATGCAGTAACGCAACGTTTTCCCAGATCCCCATTCGCTGCGACTGCAGTAAGAGGAGGCTGCAATTAGCTCCAAGTGCTCTTCTCAACCATTCCCCTGCTGTTGCTTTGTTTCAGCGTGTGGCATTCTATATTTTACTAGCTGTGGTAAGCTGAGCTCAAGAAATAGTTCAGCTCTGCTTCTTCAGTTTCTTCTCTTCCGTTAATCCTCATATGCTCATTTCGCATGCAGTGATGCAGGCAGCATAAGTTTCTTATGGATCAGTTGTGTTCATTTCTGTTTTCCCTATGATCCTCTAAATCGGTGGCCATGATCAATCTCAACCCATATTCTGGTACTTTCTCTATGTTCTACAACTTCAATTCAAGTAATGGCATATTTCTAATGAATCTCTCGTTTTAAAATTTCTGATGAACTTCATGTCCCCCATTTTGCAGCACCGGGATCGGCAGCATGCTATCAGTGATGAACTGATGATGCTCTCTGTTCTGTTCTATACGTTACCCGCGCCTCGAACCAGTTAATCTCAGCCTCTTTTGGTCTCAGTCCGTCGAGCTCTGACATTAGTAATGGCTTGATCAGCACAGCAAACTGTTTTTGTAAGTTGACTATTACTGATTCTTATTGTCAACCTCATTGGTACCAGAACACACTAGACATCTACGTGCATATATGCTGTGCAAAACCTATGGGGTACTCTATTGTTGCAGATCCGTACTCTCATTATATTAAGTTTTTTAAAATGTAAACTGCAAAGAAGTAGTGATGCCATCGTAGATGTCAATTTGCGTAAACAAAAATGGAAGGGCAAAAATTGTCAAAAAAAAAAAAAGAGGAAGGTAAAAATGCTAACAAAGGAGTTGATACCTATTCCCTCAAAAGAAAAAGTTGATACCTCCAATCCACAATAACCTACCGTACTACTCAATTTGCCAAACACCAACGTGGATCTTTTTTCTTTAGCCTTTTGGGCGCAAGTTGATTGGAAAAGCTACAGTCGTGATACCTAGCATTATGCATGATTTACTGAAGTTAATTAGCTACTAGAATACAAAGTGTGAAAGCGATAAGCTGGGCATACAATTGTTGACTTTGAACACTTTTCTAACACGTTTTTACGAAGTGTGAAAGTAACGTACAAATATTAAAAACATACTTTTAATGTGATTTCAGTGTTGACATGTACCAACATACACGCTGTGCAAAAGCTATAGGGCGCATAAAGCCATCATTGGAGTTCCGTAGCTTAGTCATTGAACTTATCCGAAATGTAAATGACAAAGATATATGTTTAGTAAACCGTGTGTAATTTTCAAACTGTCTTAACACATGTTGTGCATTCATTGCAACCCAGCGAGTTTGCCATTCTCTCAAATAAATGGCCTGGTATTTTTGGTGGATCTCCTTCATCACACTTGTCTGATGGCAACCATACCGATTTCTCTGGTTGGATCATGTGCCAAGAAGTTGCAAGACATCATTGCAGAGGAGGCAATACTCATTCTAGGTGTAAAAGAAGAGCTTAGAGAACTACAAAGAACAATGAACCAAATACAATGCTTTCTTAATGATGCTGAGCAAAGGAGGATAAAAGAGCAAGCCGTTAACAACTGGCTTGGTGAGCTACGGGATGCAATGTATGATGCTGATGATATTATTGACTTGGCTAGATTTGAAGGAAGCAAGCTACTAGAAGATCGTCCATCACCATCAAGGAACTCATCTGCATGTAGTGGTATTTCGTTGTTATCTTGCTTTCCTAATATTCAAAGGCGTCATGTCATTGCTGTTAAAATCAGAAACCTCAACAATAGAATAGAGAAGATCTCAAAATTGGGTTCAAGTTTTCTAACACGTTCAGATGCAGCACCTATTGGTCAAAGTTCAACATCCAAACTGAGAAACACTTCCCACCTTGTTGAACCCAACCTTGTGGGAAAGGAGATAATACGTTCTAGCAGGAAATTGGTTGACTTGGTGCTTGCACATAAGGAAAATAGGGATTACAAGCTCGCTATTGTTGGAACCGGAGGAGTTGGTAAGACAACACTAGCTCAAAAAATATACAATGATCAAAGAATAAAAGGGAATTTCAAGAAGCACGCATGGATTTGTGTTTCGCAAGAGTGCAAGGATGTTACTCTTCTAAAAGAGGTTCTCCGAAATATGGGAGTACATCAAGAGCAAGGTGAAACCATAGCAGAGCTCCAGAGCAAGCTCGCCGAAACAATGGAAGACAATAGTTTCTTTCTTGTGCTAGATGATGTATGGCAATTCAATGTATGGACCAATCTACTAAGAACTCCATTACATGCAGCAGCTACAGGAGTAATTTTGGTAACAACACGAGATGACACAATTGCAATGAAAATCGGTGTAGAACATACCCATCAAGTTGATCTCATGTCAGTAGATGTGGGATGGGAGCTACTTTGGAAGAGCATGAACATTAACGAAGAGAAAGAAGTGCGAAATCTGAAAAATATAGGGATTGAGATCGTTCGTAAGTGTGGTTGCCTACCTCTTGCAATCAAGGTTATAGCTAGTGTTATGGCAAGCAAAGACCAAACAGAGAATGAGTGGAAAAAGATTTTGAGCAAACATGCTTGGTCCACGAGCAAGCTTCCTAATGAAATAGAAGGCGCTTTATGTCTAAGCTACGATGAGTTACCACATCATCTGAAGCAGTGTTTCCTTTATTGCGCCATGTATCCTGAAGATTCTACCATGTACCGTGAGAATCTAGTCAGGTTATGGGTTGCTGAAGGCTTTGTAGAGGAGCAACAAGGCCAACTACTAGAAGACACAGCAGAAGAGTACTACTATGAGCTAATCCATCGGAATCTCCTCCAACCAGATGGCTCAACATTTGACCATATTACCTGCAAAATGCACGATCTCTTAAAGCAGCTTGGTTCTTATTTATCAAGAGAAGAATGTTTTATTGGAGACCCTGAATCATTAGGGGGTAAATGTATGTCTAAACTGCGGCATATTTTAGTTGTCCCTGAGAAGGATAAGTTAGTGTTACCTAGCACGGATAAGGAGGAACTTAAAGTGAGGACCTTGAGAAAGCTTTATCAGAACTCCCTGTTAGTTGATCATTCACTTTTCAAGAAACTTCCGCATCTTCGTGTTTTGGATCTGACCCGTTCAACTATTCAAAGTGTTCCAGATTGTATTGGAAATTTGATCCATCTACGATTATTTGGCCTTGATGGGACTGACATATCTTGTCTTCCAGAGTCCATTGGTTCACTTAAAAACCTTCTGATACTTAACTTGCAGAGGTGTGAAGCTTTGCAAAGTCTTCCTTTGGCAATCACCAAATTGTGCAATTTAAGGCGCCTTGGTCTTGCAGATACACCAATAAATCAGGTTCGCAAAGGGATAGGCAAATTGAAATTCCTCAATGATTTAGAAGGATTTCCTATTGGTGGTGGAAATGGTAATCCTAAAACACAAGATGGATGGAAGTTGGAAGAGTTTGAACATCTTTCACAGCTAAGGCGGCTTGATATGATTAAATTGGAAAGGGCGACTCCTTGTAGTACAGATTCAATGCTAATAGACAAAAAATATCTTATACTTTTACATCTGCAGTGCACTATACGTACAAATGAACCATATTCAGAAGAGGATGTTAGCAATATTGAGAAGATCTTTGAGCAGCTAATCCCTCCAGGCAGCCTGGAAGAGCTATTTATTGTGGGATTCTTTGGTCAGAGGTATCCAACCTGGCTTGGTACTACCCATTTGTCTTCGTTGAAACGCTTGGGACTCATTGATTGCAAATCCTGTGTGCATCTTCCACCAATTGGGCAGCTACCCAACTTGAAATATCTAAGAATTCAGGGAGCAGCCGCAGTTACCAAGATCGGACCCGAATTTGTTGGCTGCGGGGTGGGTAATCCCGGATCCACAGAGGCGGTTGCTTTCCCCAAGCTCGAATTGTTGACCATAGAAGACATGCCCAACTGGGAGGAGTGGTCCTTTGTTGAAGAAGAAGAAGCAGCTGCGGAAGTGGGAGAGGACGAAGCTGCTGCGAAGCAAAAAGTGGAAGCCCCACCTCCAAGGTTGCAGCTGCTGCCTCGTTTGAAGAGGTTGGATCTTGAGGACTGCCCCAAGCTGAGAGGTCTCCCATGGCAACTTGGAGAGGAGGCCACCAGCTTGAGAGTGCTCGTCATAAGAGGAGCAAGCTGCTTGAAGGTGGTGGAGGAACTCCCGCTCCTCTTTGAGGCCCTTACAATCGAGGATGTGAAGGCCTGGAGAGCGTCTCGAACCTTCCTCAAGTGAGAGACCTGCGCATAACTTTTTGTCCAAATTTAAGGCTCGTTGAGGGGTTGGACAGCTTGCAGCAGCTGTGGCTCGATGTGGATATGCAGGAGATTTCTTCCCTGTGGGTACCTGGGCTTCAACACCAGCACCGATTGCTCTATGGCGAAGACCTGGATGTCTACACGTGGCCTAGAAGCTGAGAGACATCCAAATAGATGGAAACGGAGATGCAAGGTATGAACACTAATATGACATTAATTAGTTTCGTATGACTTAATTGAAATTCCCATCTAAATTATGCACTCTTGAAGCCCAAAGTTGCTGCCTTGCTGTTGCTGGATTGTACATGGGAGCCTCTATCCAATTTCATGCTCTGTTCCGTTCTGTGTAATTATTAGAAGCATCCGTTGACCTTCTTTGGTTGAACATAGACTATCCGATCAATAATAACTAGCCAAAATTTACACGCAATTGTGCAGCTAGGTATAGATACATATATTTATATTTAAAAATAGAGTTATATTGCTCTATAAATCTAATGCATATGATTGAAAATATAGTTGTATATATTTGTTATGCACAATTACATATTCTTGATTAAACAAATACATGGTGCAGATCCGTCTTCTTCCTTTCACTAAATGTGGGATTTTTTTAGTTTATCAGAGTGACCATGATAGCTCCTTTTAACATTGTTTTAATTAATTAATGGTTACAGTTCAATAATGTAATTGCGTGTATTTGTGAACGACATTTATTTAGTAGTAGAGGAAGGAGCTGTTATACCTGCGTAAACCTATCTTGGATGGCAGATGCCTTAGCTACTTAAAGCTCTTTTACCATTGTAACCCTCCAGATCGAACATGTGTGTTGGCTTATTAGATATGTCCAACTGGGAGAAGTGGTCCTTTATTATTTATGGAGATGCTGCAAAGCAAAAGGTGGAAGCCCCAAGCTGCTGCCTTGTTTGATGGATTCAGAAATTGTGGATTTGGGGAGGAGGCATTATTGCCTTTGGTGTGGAAGAAAGAAATAGCACTGGAGTTCATCTGCTTTGCTTGGCTGTTGGGTAACATACAGACATTAAACCTTGGATGCGTGATTTGTGGTGGATCATGCATATAGGAGATATTAATGTTAGAATATCTAGCCAAAACATGAGACAGGTGAACTTCTAATATCAGTCCTTTCCAGGATGCAACATTAGCAAAATTAGCTAGCCCCGGTTCTTGCCCAATTGTTGATTTGCCTTCTTTCGGCTTGCGGTCAGTCGCAAGGCCTGGCCTAGCTCAAAATCTGCCTACCCATATCTGCTTAACCAGGCTATAGCAGGGTCTGGTCCAAGTCAAAAGATGCTTAGCTCTAGTTTAGCTAGGACTTTTCCTTTGGTTTTTTTATGTTTGATAGGAGTGTAGGAAATATAAATATTGCAAAACAGCTCACTTATATTTGCATTGTCTTAGAAATTTTTTTTGTTTACATAGCCATGCTTATTTTTATGTGCTTGTTTATTTTGCAGGATGTTAATCTTGAAGCCTCGTCCAATTGAGTCATCACTGTATTATTTTTTCATCTTTTTTCACGATAGTTATTGCTCCATGCAAGACAACAAAATACAAAAAAAAAGTTAAAAAATACCAAAATCATAAAAAAAACAAAAAAAAGGAAAAAGGAGAAAACTAAAAAAAAGGTGCTCCGCTTTACTGCTTGTATGTTGTGTTTGGTGCTTTGTGTGATAATTTGTGTATTTTACTTTTCATTTTGTGGGTGGGTGTTTTTCTTTTCCTTTTTTTAATGTTTTCTTTGTAGGTAGGCGGGTGGGTAACTCCGCCTATGTCATGTCATGTAACACTTGATGGCATAGCCGGTCCCAAGCCCGGAAAAAGGAGGAGGGAATAATTTTGTGTGTGTGTGTATTTAAAAAAGGCTATTGTATGCATGTATAGCGAAATGATGCTCTGCTGCTAGATATTGTTTTAAGTTTCCCTAGAAACTACTGCAATTTTGTTTACTTAGTTTTTTTTGTGATGGCTTACTTAGAGATGGCACTTGGTACAGAGTCTGACCAGAATACTTGCTTGTGGGTATCCGGGCTTCAACACCAGCACCGACTGCTCCACGGCGAAGACCTAGATGTCTATACGTGGCCTAGAAGAAATTAGATGGCAATGGACATACAAGGTATGAACACTGATAGGTCATTTACTTTTTTCTGTCTTAATTTTGTAGTGTTGAAGCCCAAAGTTGCTGTCTTGTTGGATTGTACATGGGAGCCTCTATCTAATTTCATGCTATGTTCCGTTCTGTTGGATTGTGCAGCTTGAGAGTGTTATGAATAGCGCTTGTATTCATATGAGGCCAAAGGGCCGGTATATATACACAAAGTACAGGTGGTAAATATGCAAAGAACCCCTCATAACAATGGGGAATAACAAACTATACATATATCTCTAACACCCCCCCTCAAACTCATGGTGGATCAACAACACTGAGTTTGGAGAGGTAGAAGCTATGCTGTGCTCGAGTCTGGGCCTTCGTGAAGAAATCCGCTATCCAAGCTCAAGGCACATATCAAGAGTAATCACCGATCATGCACACAAGACCTCATGAAAGAAGCATCAACACCAATATGCTTGGTGAGCTCATGCTTCACAGATCACGAGCAATACCGATAGCACTGTCATCGTCGACAAGAGAGGGGCGGTGTAGTGACGAAACACCAAAATCCTCAAGTAACCACCGTAGCTGGTAATCTCTGCATCAAGAGAGCCATAGCTCGCAACTCACCTCTGCACTCGAACGGACATCTGCGACTGCTTTCTTCGTCTTCCGGGCAATAAGAGAACCACCAAGAAAAACACAATGGCAGAGATAGACCGGCGATCGAGGGATCGCTGGCCCAAGTAGCATCCGAATAGGCTCAAGTCAGAACGAATCGAACGTGGAAAGAAGAGACGGCGAGAGATAGTCCCACGAAGGTATCGCAGAACTCAAGAAGGTGGTTGTAGTGAACTGAGTGGGAGCTGAAACAAACCGACTCGAAATATGAACTGGATAGGTGATATCCGGACGAGTAATGACAAGGTAGACAAGACTCCCAACAAGATGACGATAGCGAGTCGGATCGTAAAGAGGCTCGCCATCGAGAGTCGGAGGTGAATATTGAGCTCCATGGGAGTCTCAACAGTACGCTGATCAGTGAGAGAGGCACGATCAAGAAGATCCTGAATATATTTCTCTTGGGACATAAAGAAACCATCTGGAGTGGAAGTAACCTCAATCCCAAGAAAGTAACTAAGAGGACCAAGATCCGACATAAGGAACTGCTCACTAAGACGAGCCTTGAGAAAGGCAATGTACTCAGAATCATCCCCCGTAATGATCATATTATCAACATACAGGAGAAGAAGAGTCCGACCACGAGACGAAGTGTGGACAAAGAGCGCAGGATCATGATCACTAGCTGAAAAACCAGCAGCAGTGACCACAGAGGAGAAGCGCTCAAACCAAGCACGAGGGGCTTGTTTAAGGCCATAGAGAGAGCGGCGAAGGCGACAAACCATGCCCTCGAGAATGAATACCCGGTGGCGGATGCATGTAGACCTCCTCACGCAACTCGCCATTAAGAAAGGCATTCTTGACATCAAGTTGAGAAACAGACCAGTGGCGAGCAGACGCCACCGAAAGAAGAGTGCGAACAGTGGTCATGTGGGCCATAGGAGCAAAAGTCTCGTCGTAGTCAACACCATGCTCCTGCTGGAAGCCACGAGCAACAAGACGCGCCTTATAGCGCTCAAGAGAGCCATCAGAGCGAGTCTTAATCTTATAGACCCACTTACATGTGATGGGATGAGAATGAGATGGCAAAGGAACAAGATCCCAAGTACCAGTACGCTCGAGGGCAGCAATCTCCTCGGCCATGGCAATCTGCCACTTAGGGTGAGTAACAGCATCCCGGTAGGAGACAGGCTCACGAGTAGCTGCGCCAGCAAAGGAAAAATGGGCAGGAGGCCGAATCGATTGGCGATCGCGGAGAGCGTAGCGAGGAGAAGATGACCCATCAGGGGACGATGGAGCATCAGAAGAAGATGGCTCATCAGAAGAAGAAGGCTCATCTGGAAGGTCCTCAATACGAGGTCGACGAGTGTAGACGATAAGGGGAGAAGGAATCAGAGTGGGAGGAACCTGCGAGTCGTAGGAGACGACACAGGCGGCGACAACGATGAAGAGGCCACAGGGGGAATATGTGGAGACTCAGTGGAACAGGTGGACGAGGGCAAAACAGATATAGGTGTATCTGGAAAAGTCAAGAAAGACAGAGGCTCCACAGAGAAGCCAAGGAGAGGCGGGGCGTGGGTAGAATGGACGAGACTCGTCGAAAGTCACATCCCGAGAAACCCGCATCCGTCGACCAACAGATCCTAGCACCGATAGCCCTTGTGCTCGGCGCTATATCCCGAAAAACACACTCAACAGATCGAGCGGTCGGTTTGGTGCGTTCTCGAGGGGCAAGGAGAACGTAGCAAACGCAGCCAAACAGATGAAGGGCAGAGTAGTCAGGAAGAAGACCACAGAGACGCTCAACAGGGATCGCACCCTTAAGAGCAGAAGAGGGCTGTATGTTAACGAGATAGGTGGCGGTGAAACACCTCGCCCAAAAGTGAGGTGGAATAGAGGCGGCGATCATCGAGCACGAGCCGTCTCAAGAAGGTGACGATGCTTGCGCTCAGCGACACCATTCTGAGCATGAGCACCAGGACAAGAGAACTGAGCGAGAGTGCCCTGCTCAGCAAGGAAGCTGCGCAGGTGACGAGAGAGATACTCGCCAGCAGAATCAGCTCTAAAGACACGAATAGGAGTGGAGAACTGTGTGTGTATCATAGTGGCAAATTGTTTATAGATAGGTAATACCTCACTACGAGAAGACATGAAATATATCCAAGTGTGGCGAGAGAAATCATCTATAAAAATAATATAATAACGATGACCCCCTTTCGAAACGAAGGGAGCCGGACCCCAAACATCTGAATGAACAAGATCAAAAGGACGCTGAGACACAGTCTCACTATGAGGATAAGGAAGCTGAATCTGTTTACCTAACTTACAGCCCTGACAATCTAAAGACACGTCTCCTGAGACAGACCCCAGAAGACCACGACGAACTAAGGACGACAGACGGGATCCACACAGATGGCCAAGACGGTGATGCCACTGCTGGAAAGAGCCGGTAGACGAAGTGGCAGAAGCGGAGAGACTGGCGCCGATGGTGGCAGCGGAAGGAAGGTGAAGCCAGTCAAGCTCCCAGAGACGCTGTGAGTCACGGCGCCGAGGGCCAGAACCAACCAGAGCTCCCGTGTGGCAGTCCTGAACACAACAAGAGTCAGAGTCGAGAATAACCCGATAACCAAGGTCAGTAATCTGCCCAGCAGAAAGAAGCTGCAAGGTAAGGCGAGGAACATGAGCAACAGAAGGAACATGAAAAGAGGAGTTGCTAAGAGATCCTCGACCAGAGACAGAAAGAGATGTACCATCAGCAGTAAGAACACTGACAGGAGAATCAAGAGGTGTAATAGAAGACAGAGTGGAAGGATCAGGAGTCATGTGAAAGGATGCTCCAGAATCAAGAATCCACGGGGAGGTACCTGACTGTGTAGGAGGTGGTCTCTCAGTGCCCGAAGAGTCAGTAGCAGAACCTGCAGAACCTGTCGAGGGAGAACCTGAAGCGGCAAGTAGGCGTCGAAGTCTGGCTATCTCCTGCTCGGTGAGAGAAGCTGCTGAAGAAGTCGAGGCAGACGTCGTCGTAGAAGCACTAGTGCCAGTAGAAGAACGGCGTGAAAGATGCCGCTTCTTCTTGTAGCACTGGGACTCAATGTGGCCATCCTTGTCGCAGTAGGAACAGTGAGGACGGCCACCTCCAGACGGAGGACGGCCACCACCACCTGTGGTAGCCGCTGGAGGAGGCAGTGTAGCAGGCGGACGAGCGGCGAGCACAGAGGGGAGTGGCATCAGACCAGCACCACTCAGACGAGTCTCCTCCGCGCGTATCTCGGTAAGAGCCTCCAGGAGAGTGACACGAGGGTGGCGTGCAAGGAGCTGGGCACGCCTTTGCTCGAACTCAGGACGAAGGCGAGTAAGGAACTCGTAAACCCGCTGAAACTCCAGGTCAGCACGGATATCCAGGCAGCACGGACAGGTACGACAGCCGGCAGTGCGAAGTGAGTCCAACTGACGCCAGACAGCAGAACTCTGAGCGTAGAAAGCGTCAACAGTAGCATCACCCTGCTTAAGAGAGTGCTCCTGGCGGACCACGGACAGGTACAGGGCATCACCAGAGGGCTCGTAGCGCTGACGAAGATGAGTCCACATCTGGAAAGCCGAAGAGAGTCCCACAACCTCAGAAGAGAACTGAGGCTGGACACTGGCGATGAGGACAGCAGCAGCCCGAGCGTCGTCATCGTACCACTGAGTGTAGATGGTGAGACAATCCTTGTAGGAATCCAGAGCCTCCTGGTAGGCAGAGGCAGCTTTATCATCAGCGGCCTCAGCAGCAACCTTATCAGCTGTCGGGGGCAATGCAACAGGCGTAGGCTCCGTCGGAGGAATAGGGCAAGGCGGACATGTGACATCGCCAGAAAGGACGCCCCAGAGACGAAGACCACGCATGTGAATGCGCATGTGAGACACAAAGTCGGTGTAATTAACACCATCAAAAATCACCGGACAGCGAGGGAGGGAAACGGTGCCCATTGGTAGGCGGCGCTGGACGGCGCGGCGACCAAGGTAACGAAGTCTAACAGGCGGCGCTGGACGGCGCGGCGGTTAGATCGACATTTTTTTTTGCTTTTTTTTTCAAGTCGGTTAGAAAAACCGACCGAGGGGGAGACCGAGCCCCCGACCGAGCCGCGTTCTAGGGCAAAAAAAACCTAGAACAGGAGGCGGCGGCGGCGGCGGCGCGCGCGGTGGCCCGGCGCGGAGGCGGCGGCGTCGGCCACCGGCGAGTCGGCGACGACTACGGAGGGCGGCGGCGCCGCGGCGGCGGCGATGGCGGCGGCGGCGTCGGGCGGAAGGTGGCTGGGAGCGGAGGAGCGGCGGCCGAGGAGAGGCGGCTCGAGACGGAGAGGCGGCCTCGGGTGGCGGCGGCCTCGGCGACAGCGGAGGCCGGCGGCGGCACGGGAGGCCGGCGACAGGCGAGGAGGCGGCCTCAGGCGGAGGAGCAGCGGCCTCGGGCGGAGGAGCCCGGCGAGGGAGCTGTCGGCGTAGAGGGAGCAGCCGGCAGTGACGCGGGCAGCGCGATGCAGAGGAGGCCGACAGGCGGCAGTGGAGGAGGCCGTGAAGACCAAGCGGGTGACGGGGATGGCAGCGGAGAAGGCCGGGAGTCGACGACGGCGGAACCCTAGGTAAGCCAAAACCCTAGTTTTGGCTCTGATACCATGTTATGAATAGCGCTTGTATTCATATGAGGCCAAAGGGCCGGTATATATACACAAAGTACAGGTGGTAAATATGCAAAGAACCCCTCATAACAATGGGGAATAACAAACTATACATATATCTCTAACAGAGAGGACCAAAATGTGTCTGGTTGAGCTACAGATTTCATTGTAAGCTTATTAGACCATCTAATGGTTTTGCTTTTGTGCCTTCAATTTTCTAATGTGTTCTTGTTATGACCTACGAGCATTTAAGATGGATATCAAATTAGCAGCAAATGTAGATTTTGCAGAGGTTGTTTGCACTTCTATTTACTTAATCTAGTATCCGGTTGTTCGTTGGTCAGTAATCTTGAAGACTTCTACAATGGCGTCGTTGAGTTCAATTTCTTCTAGTCCATGACAAGATTTGGAATGCTGTTTCAGAACTGTGCAAATTATTTAGCTTCAATGTGCTACTGAATATAAGGGCGAGCTGCACTATAATTGAGTAACCGCGAAAACCCAGGAAGCATTTGAATAAAAATCACAATTTAGGGTGTAAAGTGCCACATTATCTGAAGTGTGGATGGCAGTAGTCTAAATTTGAAGCTTCGGTGGTCAAGTGCCCAAATACCAAAGCATACATCCTGCACAATTTCCTCTGTTTGCTCCAAGACAATGAAATGATTTCTTGTCTTGCTCAGAAGAAAAAAAATCCTTTTGTGCACTGTTGATGAAAAGGAATCACCATACACCCCCCCTATCTAATGTAACTCTTGCATTGTGCAGAACATTTCTGATAAAACCTACATACATGTCCATCCCGGCTTCTTTTTCTTGTCTTGAGGGTGAATTAAATTCTTGGTAGCTTTCAGAGGCATGGCCTGTTCTAGCCACTGACACCTCTCTATGGGAGGGAGAGAGTGAGAATGACTACAAACTTGGGCGGCGCGGCGCGGCCAGTTCGCGTCGATGAGGTGGTGCGCAGGGGATCTGGGCCTGGAGAACATGTGGTGTGTGCTGTCTTGTTGGTGTTTGTGTGCTTGTGAAGTACTTGAATTCTGTTGTATTCTGCTTGTTTTGGTTGCTGCCTTCATTTTTACTGTATGGTATGGCAAGTGTTCTTTTGGTTAGAACCGTCTGTTCGTTGTTCATCTGTCGCTGTTATGAACAAAAGGTCTTACCTTCACAAGCATTGTATGCATATTCGTGACAGTGGGAAGGCGCACATTCAAGTCAGGGTAAGAATGTTTCTTCAGTTCATTTGCTGTGATCGATGGAGATAGTGATACATAACACGTGTACTAGTGATCGCAACAGGCAAAATAACTCAACTGGTGCTACAAGAGATTTGTAACTCTGCATAGTTGGATGATCCAATTCTGGGTTTAACATTGCCCTATTCAATCATTATTATTTACTCCTAGTATTGTTATAGAGACGACACAGGAAAATGTCCTACTTGGTGATGATCCACATAACAGAAGAAGTTGTGCTGTACATTGCTTATTTGCATTGATGATCCAAACGGACGGAGAAACAGCAGGGGTTGCCGTCAGAATCAATCGCAAGGTGTGCGGCTCCGCCGGCGAGCTGACCCGCTGCTCCGGTGAACCCCTGCACACCCTCCAGCGATCCCATCTGCTCCGATGGTTTCCCGGCAACTTGGCTTCCTCGAGCGGGGTCCGCCTCAGCGTGGGGCCATCTCCTCTCCTCCGGCGAGCCAATCAGCCGCGGCCGGCGAGCCCATCAATCGTCATCGTGTCTTTTCGGTAATGTATGCACGCCGAGCAGTTCATAAGTTGTGCTAGTCGAGTAGGAAATCCCAACGCATGGGTCGCCTAATCAGTAACTGGTTCGTTAAGCAGTCACTGGTCGCTCTTCAATTTGGGATTCGTCACACCAAGTCACCAAGTGCTTGTTGATGTGGCGCCGAACTTAGTAAAAGGTTCACTAGGGTGTGTTTGGTTGCTGAGATGGAGTGGGATGGGATGGGATGGGAATAGGATGAGATGATTCCATAAAAAAAGTGGAACCACATGGTCCAGCATCTAAGAAGAATATTCTCTAAATTTGCACAGGCTCATCCCACTTTAGACCATTCCATCCCATCCCATCCCTCAAACCAAACACATGGATGGGCTTGGTCAAAGGAACCATCCCATTCCATCCCACCCCATCCCAGCAACCAAACACACCCTAGGTTGCTGACTTAGAAAACTTTGATGTCTCAAGTAGTTTAGGTGGACCTCATTTCGAACCCCTTTTCCAGTAAAATCGATTGAAGTGAACATATACACATCAGTTCATTCTTGTCATCACTCCATTCATCTTAATGAGAGTTGGGACAGACAAGCAGGCAAAGGCAATCAGTTCAACATTGCTCCTTTTATGTTCTCTCTTTTACTGTAAAGAGAAATAGACGAATTTGGAAGGAGAAATAAGACAGAGGAACTGTAGTGGTCATCCAATCAGTATCAAAAGGAAGACAGGGAGCTGAAGGTTCTTCTTTATGCCTGCAGGAACTGTTGCCATCAGGTTCTTTCATTAACTTTTCTTTCTTCTATAGTCCATGCAAAGATTTGGAATGGTGTTTCAAACCTGTGCAAATTATTTAGCTTCATTGTATTATTGAATGTAAGTACAGCCAGGGCCGTCTTAGGGGGTGGGCAGGAAGTGCGACGGCCGGGGGCCCATGCCACAGGGGGCCATCGGTCTATGAGTATATATATCAGTATATGTACCAGTCTGATGTTGAGTTAGATATTTTTTTCTCTGAATTGAAAGTGTTGCAAGTAACTTTGCCAGATGAATTGATGTCAGCACCTGAGATTCTTCACTTTGTTAAAGCTACAGATTGCTATCCGAATGTCTCTATTGCATATCGGATTCTCTTAACTGTTCATGTGACAGTAGCATCAGCCGAAAGAAGCTTCTCCAAATTGAAACTATTGAAAAATTGTTTGAGGTCAACTATGCTACAAGAAAGATTGAATGGCTTCATTGGCTTGGCTATGTGCAGCATTGAGAAGGATGTTTTGGACAACATTAATCTCGATACTGTTCTTGAAGATTTTGCATCAAGAAATGCCCGAAGGTGGTTTTTTAAGAAGCACTGAAGTATTATTGTTTTATTTTATGTAATCATAATAGTTATTTTACCGTTCTTTTAGTTTCTTTGTTGTACTATCGTTATCTTTAATGAATTAAACATATGCTGCAAGTTAACTCTTAAAAATCACAGTTCCTTTTTTTTCTTGAGGGAAACCGAGAGCTTTGCGTATAGTCCCAAAGTGGAGAAAGAGAGAGCTCACGGGAGAGTTTTCAAGTACAAAATGGGAGAATGTTCCAGTACATGGAGAGTTTTCAAGTAGCATACAGAGTTCGAGAGGACATTGTTGGATATTGATCTAAGGCCAAAACGGCCAGAAAAGGAAGGACGTGGGGAAATCCACGTTTCACTGATTTTCAGCGCCCTGATCGGGGGTGCCTTACCAAATTATGGTTACGGTCCCCCGTTGCAACAGCGCAATATAAAGCAAGGGTTCCGGCCTCTCCCGTAAGAAGGCATTCCCGTGAGAGCCACAAACCCCGCACAAACCCTAAGGATCCGATCTCCTAAGCGCTGCTAGCAACGGGAAGGTCGGCGCCGCCACTGCAGGACCTAGAAGGCATCGACCCTCTGCACCTCGCCGGCGACACTCCAGTCTTCACCGACTCTTCCCCACGCCTGCATCATGCAGGCACGAGATCTTCGCTCATGGCATTCATCGGCGACCGTAAGTCCCCCTCCCGATCCAAGTAAACCCTAGGTGTTCTAGATGCCAGGCTAGTGGATAATGTGTTATGCATGATGATGATGACTTTAACAGACATTGTTCAAAAGGCCTTAGAAATCCCCATTAGGGCCAGCAGTGGTATGTCGTGACAACTTGTCGGATACGCAGTAGTGCTGGACGCCAGTGGTCTTTCTTATTCAGTCGAGTGCTAGCCTTATCTGTAGCTTTATATCACAGTTTAGGGTATCAAGTGCCCTCAAGTGCCACAATATACAATGCAGCTGTTTCACTGGCTTCGTTGCTTCCCGGCTGGTTTCTTCAACAGCACCGCCGGCTTCAGTGATCACTGGCTTGCTGCCCGCAAATCAGTCCCTAAAGGTGCCAGAAAAGGATTGGACAGTTTATTCTTGCTCATTCATTGGATGATCTGGAAAGAGTGCAACAATATATGGTTTCGAGGCAAAGCCTTCCAATTAGACATCTTGCTAACCTCCATTCAGCAGGAATGCCTCGTTTGGGCATCGGCGGGAGACGCTGCTTTAGGTTCAATCTTGCCTACCAGCCTGCTCCAGTCGCTTCATGGTGCCCTGCTTTAGCCCCCTCCTTGTTCTTTCTTTCGCTGCCCTTTTTTTTGTTTTTCGGTTTGTTTGTTGCTTCGGTACTTTGCTCCCCCTTAATTGAATGAAACGCTTCTTGCATTTTCGAGAAAAAAACAAATGCAGCTGCCCATTCTAGCTGGCAAGTGCCAAAACTGCAGGAGGTAGAGCTCACAGCAACGTGGAAGCAACTCCAGAAGGCAGAAGTGATCCTGAAACTGAGAAGGCAACTTCAGAGGTATCTGCAAAGCAAGCCGTCTCTCTGTGTAAGAGAAAATTCACGATTCCTGTCAATGTTTTCCACTCTTCTTGGGGAACCTGCCTTGTGATATTTTCAATAGTTTCGTTGGTTCTTTTCTTCCTGAAATTGAAATACCAAACAACCTATCCCAGGCAATATGCAGATTTCTTCAGTAGTTCATCTGCTGCTGTTACGAAAAAAAGGTCTTTTTACCTTCACAAGCACTGCATGTATATTCGTGACAGTGGGAAGACGCACATTCAGGTCAGCATAAGAAATTGCACATATTCCTTCAGTTCATTTATTAGAGCTCGACGGCAGAATGGCTTGTCAGGGTGGCACTTCTTTGCTGTGATCGATGGAGATAGTGATATATCACACGTGCACTAATGATCAGAACAGGCAACAAGGCAACACTAACTCAACCGGTGCTACAAGAGATTAGAAACTCCGTGCAGTTGGATGATCCAATTCTGGGTTTTACATTGCCCTCTTCAATCATTATTATTTACTCTCAGCTTTTTTTTTGATGCCAGGTTCGTTAGCAAGTCACTGGTCGCTCTTCAATCTGGGATTCGTCCCACCAAGTCACCAAGTGCTTGTTGATGTGGCGCCGAATTTGGATTCGGCACACTTAGTGTGTGTCTGCTAATTTTATCCTCTGTAGAAATTTGGGTTCTATCACTGTCAAGCCCTGAGTTTAGACATTCTGGACCTGAATCAGGCTGCAAATTGCAAGCTTTGATGTAGAGTCATCATCTTTCTGGACCTTGTATACTAGTCTGAGCAGACTTAAGCACATGATGCACCAAATTTTGATTCGTTTCTTCTTTCTTCCGTTGAGTGCTGCTGCTGACTCCTGTATATCTGCCCCACACGCTGTTAAATATAAATAAATTACTCTGCGCTAGCCATTGGGTTTAGAGCCTACTTTAAAGAGTTTAAATTTCTCCCTTATAACTTTGGCTTGTTAGTTTGGGTTAAAATTATCGTGTAGCGATAGTTACAATTTTTTGAGTCATTCAATTTAAAAATTAAAAAAATATTATATCGTCACAGACAATGTAAAAGAATAAGAGAAAAAAAGCCAAAAAATCAAAATAAGTCGAAATTAAAAATTGATGTATTCGAAATGACTTCTGACTGAAGCCTTTTGAATGATCTCTTCAATCGTTCTCACTCACTCCGATCAGGTATGTTGATCTAGTAGAAAACCCCAATGCTTGGGTTGGGTCACTTTGTTGGGATTCCGGGTACCAACTGCTGTTGTTCCTTCTTATTTAGTGTATCGAATTTTAATTCTTTTCTTTAGCTTGCATCCATCGAGTGGTACGTTCTGTTCGCCATCTTATCTATATAAGATATTATATGTCACTAAATAGCGACCACTTCTTTAAAATGCTATTAAAAAATATTTTTCTATTATATACCACTAAATAACACCGAAATTCTATTATATGACGCTGCCGTTAATTGACCATTAGAGGAAATTGTCATCTTCCGAAAAAAGACCAAAATGCCCCTCCAAAAGATCAAGATCTGATTTATTTAAAATAGCAAACAATCTCCAAAAATTATGAAACTTCACAAGGGTGTTATTTAATATGTCAGTGAGCTATGAAAAAATTTCAAGGCACTGTTTAAAGAAAATTTCCAGATTTTAAATTTAAATGCTAATAAAGGCTACTATTTACAAATAGAGACTAAATGAGGTCTAAAAATTCTGGAAACATTCTCACAAGTCCCTAAGATGTCACATAGCTCTGAAAAGATATTATTTTCCATTTTGCTACAGTGAATTAGTCCCAGTACAAAAAATAGCTCAAATAGACTGATTTTGTATTCAATTTCAAAACTGGAACAAATGGAACATTGAGTTCACAAAATTTTATATTTGAGTTGTACACTGCCCCAATGATCCAACAAAAATTCCAATTTTTCTACAGTGAATTAGTCCCAGTTTAAAAAAAGTAGCTCAAATAGGCTGATTTTATATTTGAATTTCAAAAGTGGAACAAATGGAACATTCAGCTCACAAAATTTTATATTTGAGTTGTACACTGCCCCAATGATCCACCAAAAAAATTTCAATATTTTTACCTAAGCTAATTTGCTCTGTATTTAATTTTTATCATAGGAATAGATTTGAACTGAGAGCAAATTAAAATCGTTATTTTTCTGGGACAAACGTAGTGTTTTTTGATAGCATTTTATAGAAGTGATCGCTATTCAATGATATATAATTAATTATCTCTATTTATATACCCATCTTATTTTATGTGCTTATTTAGTTTGCAGGTTGTTAATCTTGAAGACTCGCAATTTAGTCATCCATTGTATTATTTTATCATCTTTTTTTTTACCATAACTCGCTCGTCGCCCCCGTCGCCGCATCGCTCGTCGGTCTCTCCCTCGCCTCCGATAGACGACCAGCGGTCGGCGGTGCATGGCGGCGCGGCGTGGCGACCGGATCTAGACCGGGCGATCGGATGGCAATTAGATCCGCGGACCGTGACCTCTCCTTCGCCTTCGGGCGGACGCACCAGGCGGTGTACTTCAAGAGTGGCGGCGTTTACGAGGAGTGGTGGCGGGCGACGTTCATTTGGGTCTCCTTCGCCGACGTGGAGAGAGACGGGGTGAGAAACACCGAGAGAATGAGTGAGGAGAGAGAGAGAGTTCCGGTCTTTTGTCGACGAGGTGTACAAAGAATACACCAGATGTGGGACCCACGTATTTGGTACATGTATTTCTAATTTCGCTTTCCTTTTGCACAGATCTCGAGGCGCCATGGAGGGTCCAGACAGGTGTGCAAATGCACTCGTGTGCAGATAATCGCGCTCAAGGAAATTAAACGGATCATGTACAACAGAGCAAAAGGTAATCCCTCCGTTGAAAATTATAGTGCATATCTTGTCTTGCAGTAGACAAAACAAGACACTAAAACTAACTGGACAACCCTAATTATTATCTCTAAATAATATATTCAATATATATACATAGAGAGAACATAAAAATAACGCTAAATATTACTTATAAGTAGCTAACTACAGCCAAGGTGTGGTCAAATAGGTTGGGCTATTTTTCGTTTTGGCTCTGGCTCTCCTCCGCCGCCGGGGACGCGCTCAGGGGCTGGGCGCCCCGCTGCGCCGACACCTTCCACAAGCTCGAGAAGGCCCCGCCCTTCTCCTCCACTTCCCAAGCTACGCCGCCCGCCATCTCCTCCCGATCTGCTCTCCCGCGGGCGCCGCTCCCAATAGCTCCTCCGCTCGATCCGCCCGCCTTTGTGCGCGCTCCTTTACCGCCGTCCCGAGATCCGCCTCCGCCGTCTCGGCGTCTCCGCGCCGCCGCAGGGATCCATCGCCACTTCGCGCGCGCGCGCGCCGAATAACGCGCTGCCGCGGATCGGTTTTGTTTGGTGTCGAGCAGAGGCGCCGGAGGGACGGCCCGGTAAAGGGGCTGCGGCGTCGTGCGGCAGCTCCCGAGGCTGTCTTTGGCAAGGTGTTCGACATTTTTCCCCAACCAGTCCTAGTTTCAGTACGCCTTGCTCGCCTCTAGTTCTCGTTTCTTCTTTCCGTTTCTTCAGCGGTGTGAGCTGGGAGCTAGTATCCATTTAGTGAGGCTCGGTTAATGGTGGATTTGACCCGTCTTGATGGAGATGGCTCACTGTGCGCTAAGTCGCAATCCCATGTTGAGCAGGAATGGATTGGGGTGTTGCCAAGAAGGCAATCAGCGCCTGATCTCCCCAAGTTCTCTGCTCCGCTAGTCGGAGATAGAAATTCCACGAGTAGATCAAAATTTTGGGCAGCAGATGGGGAGGATAGCTCTGAGGAAGAAGATGAAGCTGCTAGTACTGTTTCATCTAATTCAGGTTCAGAATTTATTCGAGATGCTTTGCGAGTGGGTTTCTCAGTAGACGAATTGATCAGAGCTGAGGCAATGCTGTCTGAAAACATTGAGTCTCCGAAATTTGGCTCGGTTGACTGTGGGGCTGGCCAGGTGAGGCATCCTAGGCCTCTACCATCAAGGATAACCGAGAAGGTAGCGGACTGGCGTTTGTCCTCAAAAATTCGTCCTTGGAAAGGCCCCTTACCTAAGTTTGATCGGTCTTCAGTTAGTGAGCTGGGGGAGATTAAAGTTAAGGACATGAGGAAGGTTAATCTTGGTAAAACAGGGTTGTCCCTGAATGAGTGGTGTCGGGGCACTAAAGAGGTTTGTGGGCCGATGGTGTCGACTGGTCTGGGCCAACTTGTTTTGGCCCAAACTGAAAGACGACGTTTGGCCCGCTCTGGTGTGATCCGGATTGGGAGCAAGTCGGTCCGTTTTCCAGCCGGGCTGTGTGAGCTTTTATCCAGGGGAGGACGCTTTCGTCCCAGGTGTCTCGCCTCATCTCACAACTGTTCGTCTGCCTGCGACGTTTCGTTGCCAGCGGACAGACCTGGGTTGCAAGGAGCCGGGGGCGGTGTTGAAGCCGTCGGCAACAGTTACGCTCAGGGTGATGCGATGGATAGTGGTGTGCACAAGGGACGACATGGCTACCAGGTGGGCGGCTCTAGTCCTGACTGGGGTGGCCTTGCTGGGCGTTTTGGCTGCGGCGGCGCAAGCTTTTTTGCAGCGGCAACGACCAGCATTCCAGCTGGCCAGTGGGGTGGTTTGCCGTCGTCGCAGGGTCCAACAAGAAAGGCTACTTCCCAGGCGACCCTTGAGGCAAATATTAAAGTTTTGGCAGAGCAGATTAAAGAACTTGAAGCAAAAATTAAAGGTATGGAGGTTCGGATGCTGGATATGGCTTGTGATCTCAAAATTAATAGCAAGTGTTGTAACAAGGTTCTTGTGGAGAAGGATAATGTTCTTGTTGACGAGTTGGTGGAAGTTGTGTTCACTGATGAGGATGGTGTTTTGCTAAGTGTTGAGGGAGATGGAGCAGCAGCATCTAATGATGTTGGGGTGCTCCAAGCACCGATGGAGGAGCGGGTACTTCACGGGCTGACACCGGCAGGTGCTGGCCAACGGCTGGCTACGCCCAAAGGCGCTCGTCAGCAGCCTGATGCAGCAAGGTTGCAGTACCCGGCCTTGGCACAGGAGGCGCCCAAGATGGCGCAACTACCTCCTGCGTTGAATAATTTGGAGCAGGTTGAAGGTATCAAGCAAAATCTGTCCTTCACATCTTTTTCAGATGTTGTTGTTGCTTCCAAACTCATTAACCTAGGCCTAGATGTTGGCAAAAATGAGGAAGAAGTTTTAGGTTCAGTTCGGGTGCTTAAAACTGTAGAACGCAATAGACTGTCGGCTTTTTTTCCTAGTTTTGTTGAGGAACATGACAGTGATGCTGTTTTTTTAGAAAGTGATGAAGATGATGACGTTAATAACCTCACTCTTGGTCACTTACGTGGTGATTTGATGGAGGAGGTTATGGATGACGACAGCGATCACCTAAGTTGTGAATTCAAAACTGTCTTCAAGAAGAATAAATCTATGTCATCTTTTAATAAGAAGAATAAGAAAATTGGAATAGTTAGGAAAAAAAGAAAATCAAATCGTTCAAAATGAAAGGAATCTTTTGGAATAGCAGAGGTCTTAGTGACTTGGCTAAATATAGGTTCCTTTCAGAATTATCTAGAGAGCATAAGCTAGACTTTATTGCTCTTATGGAGACCGGGAAGAAAGATTTTCCAAAAGCGGTGTTGAACAATATTTGTGGTGGTCGAGATTTTTTGTGGCACTGGTCAAAACCTCATGGTAGGTCCAGTGGCATCCTTCTTGGGGTGAATCTAGAAATTTTTGACTTTGATAGTTTTGATGAGGGAGACTTTTATGTTAAGTTCCACTTGAGAATGAGAGGTGATGGTTTCCAATGGGTTCTTATAGCAGTTTATGGGGCTGCTCAACCTGAACTTAAGGAGGCCTTCCTTGCAGAGTTGGTACAAACATGTGCCAAGGAAACACATCCGGTTCTTGTCGGAGGTGATTTCAATATTATTAGGAATCCACAGGAAAAGAACAATGATAGGTTTGATGATAGGTGGCCTTTTTTATTTAATGCCGTCATCGATGGTTTAGATTTAAGGGAGCTTGAATTATCTAACCGGAAATTTACGTGGGCTAATTCTAGGGTTACACCAACATATGAGAGACTTGATCGGATCCTTGTTAGTACAGAGTGGGAAACAAAATTTCCGCTATCAACGGTTCAGGCGTTGACTAGGGAAATTTCGGATCACACTCCTCTGTTACTAGATACTGCAAATGGTACTCGTTGCAAAAATCAACCTCTGTTCAAATTTGAGCTCGGTTGGTCACATTACGTGATGGCTTCTCAGAGTTGGTGGCGGAAGTGTGGAACAAAGAAAAAAGGGGGAAAACATCGTTACAAAGATGGCAATTTAAAATTCAGAGACTTAGACAATTCCTACGGGGTTGGGCTAAGAATGTTAGCGGTTCATACAAAAAAGAAAAGGAAGAATTGATTTGGAAGGCGAATGAATTAGATAAGAAAGCTGAGACTCAGCTTCTCAGTGCTACGGAAATTGATTTAAAGCAGTTTTATAAAGAGCGGTTAGTTCATTTGTTGCGAGAGGAGGAGATAAAATGGTACCAAAGAGCCAAAACAACTAAGTTGTTATTTGGCGACTGTAATACTAAGTATTTTCAGTTGGTAGCCAATGGAAAACATAGGAAGACCAGGATCTTCCGCCTCGAGCAGGAAGAGGGGATTATAGAGGGTGATGAGAACCTTAAGAAATACATCACCAATTATTATAAAGGTCTCTTTGGGGCGTCAGAGAGAAATAATTTCTCAATGATGGAATCCTTTAGGGATGATATACCGCAGGTATCAGAAACTGAGAATGAGATTTTAGCGTCCGCTTTCACAGAAGAAGAGGTTAAAAAGGCTATTTTCCAAATGGAACGCAACAAAGCCCCGGGGCCTGATGGTTTCCCAGCTGAGTTTTACCAAGCTTTTTGGGGTCTCGTCAAAGGAGATCTCATGGCTCTTTTCACTGATTTTCACAAAGGAAACCTCCCACTTTTTAGCCTCAATTTTGGTATAATTACATTATTACCGAAGCAAAATGAGGCTACTCAAATCCAACAGTTCAGACCCATTTGCCTACTTAATGTTAGCTTTAAGGTCTTTACTAAGGTAATGGCTAACCGTTTAGCACTAGTGGCTCAGAAGGTTATACAACCATCTCAAACAGCTTTTATGGCAGGGAGGAATATCATGGAAGGGGTTATTATCCTTCATGAAACCATACATGAAATGCATAGGAAGAAGCTTGATGGAGTGATTCTAAAGCTGGACTTCGAAAAAGCATATGATAAGGTGAAATGGTCTTTTCTTCAACAAACATTGAGGATGAAAGGTTTTTCACCACTTTGGTGCAAGTGGATAGATCAAATTGTTAGGGGTGGTAGTGTGGGCATTAAAGTCAATGACATTTTAGGGCATTATTTTCAGCCAAAAAAGGGACTTAGGCAAGGTGATCCCTTGTCACCAATCCTCTTTAATTTAGTGGCAGATATGTTGGCAACGTTAATTGGTAGAGCTAAGTCTGATGGGAGGTTTCAAGGAGTTGTTCCACATCTTGTAAATGATGGCCTCTCGATCCTCCAGTATGCAGATGATACTATTCTCTTCATGGATCATGATCTACTCCAAGCCAAAGACCTTAAACTAGTGTTAAGTGCCTTTGAGCAACTTTCCGGGTTGAAAATTAATTTCCATAAGAGTGAGCTCTTCTGTTATGGTAGTGCTAAGGATTGCGAGCATGAGTATACACAACTTTTTGGTTGCAAAACCGGGGGCTTACCTTTTAAATATCTTGGTATTCCTTTGCATCATCGTAAACTCTCTAACAAAGATTGGGCAATCATTGAGGAGAGATTCCAAAAGAAGCTCAGCAGTTGGAAAGGAAAGCTTCTTTCCGTTGGAGGAAGGCTAGTTTTGATCAATTCGGTCTTAAATGGTTTAGCTATGTATATGCTTTCCTTTTTTGAAGTCCCTAAGGGTGTTTTACAAAAACTTGATTTTTACCGTTCAAGGTTCTTTTGGCAAAGTGATAGTCATAAAAAGAAGTACAGGCTTACTAAGTGGAGTGTACTTTGTAGACCAAAGGACTGTGGCGGGTTGGGTATCCAAAACCTTGGGATTCAAAACAAATGTCTCTTGAGTAAATGGTTGTTTAAACTTATTAATGAGGATGGTGTTTGGCAAAATCTTCTAAGAAGGAAATATTTGACCAATAAAGCCATAACTCAAGTTTATAAACGACCGGGTGACTCCCATTTTTGGTCGGGGCTAATGAAGGTCAAGGATGATTTCTTGGCTCATGGTTTTTTTCGAATTCAAAAGGGAACACAAGTTAGATTTTGGGAGGACATTTGGTTAGGAAATAAACCCTTAAGGGATGTCTATCCATCGCTCTATAGGATTGTGAGGATAAAGAATGATACTGTGGCTAAGGTTTTAGCTTCTACGCCACTGGATGTGTCATTTAGAAGAGGTTTGGTGGAAGGTAATTTGACAGCGTGGTTCGACTTAGTCTCTAAAGTTGTGACAGTTAACCTTACAAATGAGAAGGATGTGTTTGTTTGGAACCTTCATAGGAGTGGGTCTTTCACGGTTCGCTCTATGTATTTGAATCTGATTCAAGAGGGAGTCTTACCTACGAAAAATCCTCTATGGAAAATAAGAGTGCCTTTGAAAATTAAAATTTTCCTTTGGTATCTCCAAAAAGGGGTCACTCTTACAAAAGATAATTTAGCAAAAAGGAATTGGCAAGGGAGTGTCAAGTGTTGTTTTTGTAACTCTTTGGAGACGATACAACATCTTTTCATTAATTGTCACTTTGCTAGATTTATATGGAACACAGTGCACATCACCTTTGGAATTCATCCACCATCTAGTATATCGGATATGTTTGGCTCTTGGCTTCATGGCATCGGGGCAAAACTCAAAAATCAGATTTTACTAGGTGCTGCGGCTCTCTGTTGGGCAATGTGGTTGAATAGAAATGACGTGGTGTTCAATAATGCTAAAACCAACACCTTTCTGCAAGTCATTTTCAGGGCAACATTTTGGATCCGGCATTGGTCCTTGTTAAGTAAAGAAGAAGAAAGACCAATCTTCAAGAATGGTTGCCAGATTTTGGAGACGGTCATCATGGAGGTCTTTGCAAAATTTGGATGGAAGTTCCGGAATAGGATTGAGGCGTAGTGTCTGTTTTTCCTGTATCTTGTGTCTTTTGCTTTGTGTTAGTTCTTGTGTTTGAATGCTCTTGGTTGTAACCTTTAAGCTGTGTACGATCTTCGGATTGTAGAGGCTGAGACCTTTTTCATTCACTTAATGAAATTTTCCCTTGATCTAAAAAGAAGGAATAACATATTTATTTTGTATTGAAATATAAAATACACTCTAAATGTAATGATAAAATCATTCAAACATACACCCTATATCCTTGAAAACAGATGAAGTAAAAGTTAGGATTTATTTTTATCTCAAAGTAACTAAGAAGTGGATTCCAATAGGATATAAATAGGGTCTTGCACATACACCATGGGGAAAAAAAAGTGGCGCACTAATTGGAACTAGCAAACCGTCGGCATCAAGCATCATAGTATATAGTTTTTGGGGTGGTCAGGCGAAGCTACGAGGTTGCTATGGGGCAACAGTAGCGTTCCCCTCCCGCGGCGATCTGGCTTTTTTTGAAAGGCAGGAGCACTACCACTCAATTAAAGCAGAATGGAAACAAGTTCGTTATGTACAAAAGAAAGCAAGAGCGAGGGGAACACAACAAAAAGAGACAACGGCTGATTAGCTCCAAGGAACATTCCCCATTTTTTGTGGCTTTTGATTTTCCATATAGTCCTGAAACTGGGGCTTGTGTTAGAATGATCTGAATGCAGTTTTTTTCTTTATTATATAGTTATGCTTATTCCATGAACTTTTTTATTTTGTACGTTGTTAATCTTGAGGGCTTGTTCAATTTGGTCATTGCCTCATCGGATAAGCCGAAGGAGAAGAAGAGGAAGTAATTTGGGTTGCTCAATCATTCGCTTGTATCTGTGTACGTAACTGCTCAAATTGTCTGTACTAGTCTTTGACCAGTGTTTGTGGTTGTTAATTTGTTTCCTCGCTTGAAAGTTGTAATGTGGTAAACCGGATTTGCTGTTTTCAGCTGGTTTGTCATACGGTACTGTTTGGAGAACGGTTTATCTTCAACTCAAGCTAAAGTCTTGTTTGGACATTGGCCCTTAATCTGTCCTTGCGTGACTGTAAGCGTTCTTTACATTGGCCCTTAATCTGTCCTTGCGTGACTGTAAGCGTTATTTAGTCAGATACTCAGAAGTAGTAGTATTTTCACTGCGGCGATGAACCGAGATAATGTGCTTATTCCATGTACTGTAATGTGAAAAGATTCTTTGCTTTCTATGATACTATCACACATCTTTCGGTTACTGCTGTCTGTTTGTTGTTCATCTGTTGCTGTTATGAACATAAGGCTCACCTTCGCAAGCACTACATACTCGTGGCAGTGAAAAAGAAGCAAATTCAGTATGATCCGAAGAGGCCACGGAGTAGCTGTCTGTGTTCTGTGTTTCCATTCAGGTCAGGATCGGAAAATCACGCACAACATTTCCTCAGTTCGTTTAGCGCTCGGTGGTGGTGAGTGATACTCAATACACATCATACTGATACGCAGCAATCTGATTCTGGGTTATTTGTCCTGCCCGATCGAAAACGGACGGTGGACGAATTAGATGGAAAATGGCGACGTTTGCCGTCCGAGTGCATAGGCAGAGGGAGCCCAATCCTCCTGTTCGCCGTTGTCATCATCTTTTCGGTAAATCTATCCTGGCATGTTGACCTGGTAGGAAACCCCAATGCTTTGGTTTGGGTCACACTGTTGGGATTCCGCGTACCAACTGCTGTTGTTCCTTCTTATTTTTTTGTCTGGAATTTTAATTCTTCTTTTTTAGCTTGCATCGATCGAGTGGTTCTGTCTGCCAATTTGCAGAGGAAGGCGCCATGCCTGCTACTTCGTGCTTGAGAGAATCCCTTCCTCCCAAGCCTGCATTTTTACATTTGGAGTTGCAGACTTGCAGTCTCTTCTTGTGCTGTTTCCTTGGTGATATTCTCTACAACTGTAACATTAGGGCGAGGGAACAAACTTAATTTTCTCAAGGAATCTTCTCCTGTTCAGTTTTACATTTACTCTACTGTATTACTTTATTTCTGAATCGGATGTGACTCTGTGATAGACATGCCGTGCTTATCGGTTTATATATGTAACTTTCTTCTCCCTGAACTAAATCACACGAATATTTCTTTTTCGATAATTAGGGACCACAAGACATAAAGTTACGGTGCTGATTCTCAATTTTATCATGACTCAGATAGCACTGAAAGAAAAGTTATTCGCCCTATCTGCAAATTGTCGCAGTATAGCAATTCCCTTTCTCTTATTGGATTAATCAACTTTCTGGTGTCATATGCAGTAAAAGAAAGGAATGCACAAGTTGTACAAAAAGAACTGATCCGAGCGATAGATGCTCATCTAAGAAAAGATGAGTAGTCATGGGAGCACTTAGGGACTGGAGGACCACTTTGAAATTCTCTGTACACACTTTATTCTCCAATCAAGCTCCTTTATACCTCATGCCTGTGGCTGGCTAGAGGCCAGCTCTCCTTCAGATCATCAGCCGCTGCTTCATTGTTCAGTTCGTTGATTCAAGGATGCAGTGATGCGGGCGGCAGCAGTTTCTTATAGATCAGCTGTGCTCATTTTTGTTTTTCCTATGATCCTTTAGATCGGTGGCCATGATCAACCCACATTCTGGTACTTTCTTTATGTTCTACAACTTCAATTTTCAAGAAATGGCTCATTTCTGATGAACTTCTCGTTTCAAAATTTCTGATAAACTTCATTTCCCCCATTTTGCAGCACCGGGATCAGCAGTGTTCTCTCAGTAAAGAGTTCAGATTTCTTCCCCTTTATTCTGTAATTCATGCCTGATTTGCATGCCGTGATCATGCAGAGGTAGAGAAGTTTCACGATTGTTGTGCCCGTTTCTGTTGGACCCCTGATTGAAGCGATCCTGTTGGGAGAGAGCAATTCGTATAAACGCGTAGCGTTCTCCTTCCGCAGCACCCTGATCAGTGATTTATCAATTGACCCATATTCAGGTACTTCTCTAGTTCTGATGCTCTAATTCAGTGGTAATTCATCTTGTTTTTCCTGAGCCATTCTACTTTTAGCCATTGACCGAACAAGCTTTCCTTTAACGAGCACACACTTTCTTTACAAGCTTTCCTTTAACGAGCACGCACTTTCTTTACAAGCTTTTCTTTATCGAGCACGCACTTACTTTCCTTTTTCCCTTTTTGCAGTTGTGGCAGCGTGATCTGCCGTTTATTCTTGGCGATTGACTGATAATCTCCTGCTATATATATATTTTCTGAAAGCAGTTACTTTTCATCTCTCTTGGGCTTAGTCCGTCGATATTTTGAAGTAGTGATGGGTTGATCAGTGGAGGAAACTGCTGGTGTATGATGATTACTATGGAGTCTTAACATCGGCTTTTTTTTTCTCTGTGGAAGATAGGCTTGTAAGGTAAGACTTCTAATTGTACTTCAGATCTTCGCATCGTTGTTTCCATGATGTTACTATAATCCAATATGTTATCACGACTTCTAGGCTAGCGTGTGAGAAATCAGTTACAGTTAGTGATCTGGAAGATGGATCCGACGACGAAGAACCATACCTAGATGATCTATGTATGTTGTAATACAAAAGTTACAACTAATGGAATTCTTTCTGAGGCTCACGATTGTTGTGCCCGTTTCTGTTGGACCGCTGATTGAAGAGATCCTGTTGGGAGAGAACAATTCGTATCAACACGTAGCGTTCTCCTTCCGCAGCACTCTGATCAGTGATCCTGTAGAAAACAATTCATCTAAGTAAACCCACCCATACTGATCTAGAAACACTATGATCAGTGGCCATCAACGCATATTTCTGGTACTTTGCCTAAACTTCAATTCAAGTGATGGCTCATTTTTATCCCTGATGAACATAAATTTCAACTTTTCAATTTGTCCCACATTTTGCAGCGCTGGGATCAGCAGTGTGCTCTCAGCGATGAACTGATAATTGTGCCTTAACAGTTCTATACATTAGTTGCTCTTGCTCCTCGAAGCAGTTAATCTTAGCTTCCTTTGGTCTCAGACCGTCGAGCTCATACATTAGTAATGTATCGATCAGCACAACAAACTAATTCTGTAAGTTGATTATTACTATTCTTATTGCCAATCTTAATTGTGCCTCTTGTTCCGGACATCTATCAACCTACATACAGTGCAAAACCTATAGGGCACACTGTCATTGCAGTTCCATACACTCAGTATATTAAACTATTCAAAACGTAACGTGCAATTAAGTAGTAATACTGATAACGGTGCATTTCTTTTACAAAGATGTTCTCAATTTTTTTAAGAGAATTCAAACCATGCTAACACGCTTTGTGCATTCATTGACAGCCTGCAAGCTTGCCATTGTCTCAATAAGTATCATGTATTTCTGGTGATCTCCCTCGTCAAATTTGTCTGATGGCAACCATACTAGATTCGCTCATTGGATCATGTGCCAAGAAGTTGCAAGATATCATAACAGAGGAGGCAGTACTTATTCTAGGCGTAAAAGAAGAGCTTAGAGAACTACAGCGAACAATGAGCCAAATACAATGCTTTCTTCATGATGCCGAGCAAAGGAGGATGGACGAGTTAGCAGTTAACAACTGGCTTGGTGAGCTACGGGATGCAATGTATGATGCTGATGATATTATCGACTCGGCCAGATTTGAAGGAAGCAAGCTGCTAGAAGATCGTCCTTCATCATCAAGAAATTCAACTGCATGTACTGGTATTTCGTTTTTATCTTGCTTTCCTAATATTCAGAGGCATCGTGAGATTGCTGTTAAAATCAGAAACCTCAACATTAGAATAGAGAAGATCTCAAAGCTGGGTGAAAGATACGGACTTGTGAAGGCAGGTCCAATTAGAAAATGTTCGACATCCAAAATGAGAAAAAGTTCCCACCTTGTTGAGCCCAACCTTGTGGGTAAGGAGATCGTACGTGCTAGCAGGAAATTGGTTGAATTAGTGCTTGCACATAAGGAAAAGAAGGCTTACAAGCTTGCTATTGTTGGAACTGGAGGTGTTGGTAAGACAACGCTAGCTCAGAAAATATACAATGATCAGAAAATAAAAGGAAACTTCAACAAACAGATGTGGATATGCGTTTCCCAGGACTACTCTGAAGTATCTATTTTGAGAGAGATTCTTCGAAAAGTTGGGGTATCTCCAGATGAAGATGAAACTATTGGAGAGCTCCTGAGCAAGCTTGAATCAGCCATTGCAGAGAAGAGTTTTTTCCTTGTGCTGGATGATGTGTGGCAGTCTGACGTATGGACCAATCTGCTAAGTACTCCACTGCATGCTGCAGCTACGGGAACAATTCTGGTAACTAGTCGACATGACACTATTGCTCTAGAAATTGGGGTGGAGCAAACACATCGTGTCGATCTGATGTCAGTAGAAGTAGGTTGGGAGCTGCTATGTAAGAGCATGAACATTAGCAAAGAGAACGAAGTGCAAAATCTGCAAAGCATAGGTGTTGATATTGTCCGTAAATGTGGTGGCCTCCCTCTTGCAATCAAGGTTATTGCTAGAGTTTTAGCATGCAAAGATCATACAGAGAACGAATGGAAAAAGATTTTGACAAAAAATGCTTGGTCCACGACAAAGCTTCCTAATGAAATAAGAGGTGCTTTGTATCTAAGTTATGATGATTTGCCACATCATTTGAAGCAATGTTTTCTTTATTGTATTTTGTTTCCTGAAGACTGGACCATTCACCGCGATTATCTTACAAGGATGTGGGTTGCTGAAGGTTTTGTAGAGGAGCAACAAGGCCAACTGCTAGAAGATACAGCAGAAGAGTACTACTATGAGCTGATCCATCGGAATCTCCTCGAACCAGTTGAAACATATTTTGACCATAGTGCGTGCAAAATGCATGATCTCTTAAGGCAACTTGCTTGTCATTTATCAAGAGAAGAATGTTTTATCGGGGATCCAGAATTATTAGGGGATAAAATTATGTGTAAACTGCGGCGTATTTTAGTTGTTACTGAGAAGGATATGGTAGTCATACCTGGCATGAATGAGGAAGTTAAGGTGAGGACTTTTAGAACTGGTCAGAAGTCGCGGGAATTGAGAATACATTTTTTAAGAGATTTGCATATCTTCGTGTTTTGGATCTAAGTGACTCACTTGTGGAAAGCATTCCAGATTATGTGGGAAATTTGATTCATCTACGTTTACTTGGTCTTGATGGTACCAACATATCTTGTCTTCCAGAGTCCATTGGTTCTCTCAAAAACCTTCAGATATTGCACTTACAAAGGTGTCATGCTTTACATAGGCTTCCTTTGGCCATCACCAAATTGTGCAATTTAAGGCGGCTTGGCCTTCAACGAACTCAAATAAATCAGGTTCCGAAAGGAATAGGCAAATTGATCTCTCTTAATGATTTAGAAGAATTCCCAATAGGTGGTAACGATACTAAAACGCAAGATGGATGGAACTTGGAAGAGTTGGCTCCCCTTTTGCAATTGAGGCGGCTTGATATGATCAAATTGGAAAGAGCAGTTCCTTGTAGTTCAGATCCATTGCTAATGCACAAAAGGCATCTCAGATATCTGCGTCTACGGTGCTCTATATGTACAGAAGAACCATATTCAGAAGGAGATGTTAGCAACATAGAGAACATATTTGAGCAGTTAATCCCTCCACGAAACCTGGAGGGTCTATCTATTATCCTATTCTTTGGTAAGAAGTATCCCACCTGGCTTGGTACCGCCCATTTGTCTTCGTTGAAATACTTGAACCTCATATATTGCAATTCCTGTGTGCATCTTCCACCAATTGGGCAGCTACCCAACTTGAAATATCTGAGAATTGAGGAGCAGCCGCAGTTACCAAAATCGGACCCGAATTTGTTGGTTGCGGGGTGGGTAATCCCGGATCCATAGAGGCGGTTGCTTTCCCCAAGCTTGAATGGTTGATCATAGATGATATGCCCAACTGGGAGGAGTGGACCTTTTTTGAAGAAGCAGCAGCCGCTGCTGCTAAGGAAGGGGGAGAGGACGGAGTTGCTGCGAAGCAAAAAGTGGAAGCCCCACCTTCAAGGGTGCAGCTGCTGCCTTGTTTGAAGAGGTTGTCTCTTACGGGCTGCCCCAAGCTGAGGGGTCTCCCACGGCAGCTTGGAGAGGAGGCCACCAGCTTGAGAAAGCTTAGATTAAGAGGAGCAAGTTGCTTGAAGGTGGTAGAGGACCTCCTGCACCTATCTGAGAGACTTTTAATTGCGGGATGTGAAGGTCTGGAGAGGGTCTCAAACCTTCCTCAAGTGAGAGAGCTGCGTGTAGCTCGCTGTCCAAACTTGATTTGTGTGGAAGGGTTGGACAATTTGCAGCAACTGTGGCTGACCGAGGATATGCAAGAGATTTCCTCACTGTGGGTGCCTGGCCTTCAACAACAGCACCGACAGCTTCATGGCGAAGATCTGGATGTGTACACGTGGAGTCGTGGACATGGTGATGATATATAAATGCCCAATTACTCATGCAGATACGAGGTATGGCCATTGGCTGGATATTTAAGTTTAATTACATCTTATCTACTCTGGATTTAAATCATACCCTGGTTTTACCTTGAATTTTCAGGACCAATCAGATCATGTCAAATGAAATATGCATATATTCTCTTGCTCTGATGATATATACCACCGTACCATTGCTCTGTTATATACTACTTTCTGAGACAAACATTATTCTGGTTCTATATATATGTGATGAAGGCTGACACGCTGTAGCTAAGCTCTAGCAATTTGATTGGATTTTTATCCTTGTTTTTCCCAAAAGAAGTTAACTTGAAGTTATTAGGTTTTATTCCTTGAGTTCATATGCGGGTCAATCTGAGCTCACACAGCCATTTATGTTGAAGGGGAAGGCTTGTGGGTGTTGTAGAATTCAATGGTGTTATTTTTTTAACCTATCGTTATCTCTTTTCTGACGGTAGAAGTGGGTTAATAGGGGAAAGGCTAGCCTCTACTATTTAGGTTGAGTAGTATGTACGGGACTAAGGGGGAACATGCTTGTATCTAACCGTCAAGGCAATATGTTATTAATTTGGCAAATTTATACGTTGTAGTTATGTTGAGCAGTGCTTCTGGTAGAATGATCTGAATGCACTTTTTGGAAACTTTTTTATACAGTTATTCTTATTTCATGTACTTATTATTTGTCAAGCTGTTTATCTTGAAGGCTTGTTCAGTGTGGTCATTGTCTCATCGGATACATGCTTGATCTTCCTTTCTTGAGTTCAATTATTAGCCTACTCAAGTCAATGAAGAACAAACAGAGAAAAACAAAATTGCTAAAAAAAATGAAAAAGGAAAAGAAAAAACTAAAAACAAAAAGAGTGAAATTGGCTTTTCTTTGTTTGCTTCGTGTTTGGTTCCTTAAAAAAAAACTTGTGTGGACATGTATGTGTATTTATGCTTTTTTTTTGTGTGGGTAGGATTCATGTATTAACAGGAAAAAAACTTGTGTGAACATGTATGTGTATTTATGCTTTTTTTTTTGTGTGTGTGGGGGTAGGATTCATGTATTAACAGGGAAAATGTTTTTGAGGAGGTGCATGACTGGCCACGGCACCGGCTGTGGTCCTGGACTCTTGGCGAGGTCATCCAGAAGGAATGCTGCTGCTGACCCTGCACATGCTCAGCTCAATGATGTTGCTGTGCAGTCGCCATGGTGACCCTGCACATGCTGCTGCACTGATCAATAACAACCGAGATGAGCCGAAGGAGAAGAAGAGGAAGTAATGGATGGCTTAATCATTTGCTTGTATGTGTGTAACTTCTCAAAATGTCTGTACTAAGTCTTTTGAGTCTTGTGTTTGTGGCTGTTCGCTTCCTCGCTCTCAAGTTGTAACGTGGTGAACCGGATTTGCTGTTTTCCTACTAGTGCTTTACAAGCGAGGGCGTTAAAGTTGAAAGCTGGTTTAATTTATCATCCGGTACATTTCGTTTGGAGAACTGTTGATCTTCAACTCAGGCTAAAGTATTGTTTGCACATTGGTCTATAGCCTGTCCGTGTGTGATTCTAAGTGTTCTTTTAGCCAGGGTCGCTAATCTGCTGCTGTTTATGAACAAAAGGCTCGCTTCGCGATCACCCCACGTCCATGGCAGTGAAACGAGACGAATTCAGTACGATCCGAAGAGGCCACGGTGTAGCCGTCTGTGTTCGGTGTTTCCATTCAGGTCAGGATCGGAAATCAGGCATAACATTTCTTCAGGTCGTTCAGCGCTCGATGCTTTGCTGCGTACTTTTTGCAGGCCATGCTGATGGTGATGCAAAGGCAAAAGCAGATAGATTAGTGCGTTACAGTTGATGCATTGTGATGCCAACGAGTAACAGGCGGAGGCAGGCCATCCGATCGAAATGGATGGTGGATGAAGAGGGGAACAGAAGGGCTTGCCGTCAGAACGCAACGGCAGAGCAGGCGCATAGCAGGTGCAGAGCCAGTGTTGCAAATGCACCGGCGACCTGACCCGTTTGAGGTGCGCGCCTCCGCTGGCGACCTGACCCGCATAGGTCCCCGGTTGCTGGAGCAGTTACCAAGTGTCTGCTTGTTGATTTGGGGTCGAATTTCGATTCTTTCTTAGCTTCTACCAACTTTGAGTGCCGATGTTAGTTTTGTCCTCTGTACAATTTGGGTTATGGAACAGCGCAACCTACTCTGTTTCTATCCCTGTAAGCCCTGTGGCTGTGTTAAGACTTTCTGGACCTGGATCAGGCTGCAAATTGCAAGCTTTGATGCCAAGTTTCGGCGTTCGGCCAACATTGTTGCTTTTTTTTCTGAATTTTGTATCTGTTTTTTTGCAAGCTTTGATGCATGGTAACCTGGTTCTGTCACCTATGTATTCTTAATTTCTTGGCTTAGGTATGTAGACTCGGTACTTGCAAAAAATGCCCGACTTGTATAAATAAGGAAGGCTGGAACAACTGTGTTGATTTTATGAAGGGAATTGATAAACATCACCCGGATGTTTTCTTCCAATCTGATTAAAGGGGGAAACCAACTGTGTTCATTTTATGGATTTTGAACAGGCCCAATCTGATGAAAGGGGGAAACGAACACCCGAGGAATTATCTCTAGCACAGGATAGCACACCAGCATGGGAGGAATGCCTTGCACCTTTATCCACACATCAACCAGTGTGCTTTTAGCTCCAGAATGCACTTCCAATTTCTTGACTTTGATAAGTACCCCAGGATGACGCAATGGGAGATACTTGTGACCCTTATAGAATTCAACATTTCAGCTCAAGGAAGCTCAACTAGAAACATATATATACCAGCACTTTCGGCCACCCATTCCCATCCAGGATGCATCTTACGGAGGGTCCTCCTCAATCTCCTGTGCAGCAAGGCAGTAACTTCACCCTTCAAGATAGTAACAACATCAGTGGAAGAATAAGGAATAGAACGAGGAAAAAAAAACAAAAGCGAAAACAACAGCAGGGGATGTGGTCGGCTTGCCAATGCATCTTTTCTAGGCTTTACTTGAACATGAATAATTCTAAATCTTCAATTTCAATGTTGCAAGGAGAGCTTACTGTTGATGGGTATATCATCGTTACTCGTTACTAAGAAGCATGAAGAGCTGTAAAATCAGTATAATTCGCAGCCACCGAATGAGGTTGCATCAGACCCCATCGCAGCGGCCAAGACATGGCCTAGGGATTGAGAAGGGGGGTTGATTCTCCGAGCCCAAGAGGCGACACAGCAGGGCGGGCAGGAGGAGGCCTCCACCATGGCTGGGGGGAGATGGGTCGAGTAAGTTGGATCTGTGCTTGTTTAACAATGATATTTTTCTCACCGAATTCTCAAATAAAATATTTTTTTATGAAAATTGAGTTATTCTTGATGTTGGTTTTGGCATCGGATGGAAATTGAAGGCGTATGTCCTCATGCGTCTGTTGGATTATTGTGCAGGGCATGTTCTTCAGACATATTTTTTTAGGGAAAGTTTGTTCGGTAGCACTGAAAAGGTCACCTCTTTCGGAAAATACCACTAAAAAAACGGGGTTCCGGAAATTACCACCGAAAGATTCATTTTTCTTCGGGATTTTAGCATTCTGGACAAAAATACCCCTCTCCCTCCCCTCCCTCACCTTCTCTCCTCCTGCACCGCCCCGTCCGCCTCCCTCTTCACCGCCGGCCTCCTCGCCTCCTCCTCGCCCCCGCCTCCCCGCTCCTCTCCCTCTTCTCCCCGCTCCCCTTCCTCTCCCTCCTCCTCGCCCTCCACGGGCCCCGTCCCTCCTCCCCGAGGACGATGCGACCCCGGGCGGATGAGACGAGGCGGGCGAGGCGGATCCGGCGACCCCAGGCGGACGAGACAAGGCGGGTGAGGCGGATCCGGCGACCTTGGATGGACGAGGCGAGGCGGATCCGGCGCCGACTAGGGGTGAAAACGGATCGGATATTTCCCGACCGACCGACCGCCGAATCCGAGTCGGATCGAATTCGGATAGTCATATCGGATAATTATCGGATTCGGAGTCGGATTCGGATAGTTGTTTTCGGATACGGATTCGGATTCGGGAGCGGACTATCCGACGGATACGGATACTATCCGGAATTTTATCGGATAATACCCGGATATAGTTTTCGGATATCCGGCCCATCAGCCAAATCATCATTTTCAGCCCATCAGCCCATTAGCAAATCCAAATAAATTCCAACAATTCCAATAAATGCAAATAACACCAAAAAAATTCCAGAAAATGCACAAAAAATACTATAAATCTAGGAGAACTTAGGGAAATAACATAAACTATTTTTAGCTTTTAGAAAATAGTTAAAATAAGTTTTTTTGCTCTTGGCTTAAAAATAAAATCTAAAAAAATCCAAATAAATTTCAACAAATCCAATAAAATATGGGATATGATATGGAATGAGTAATATCCGACCGAATTTGACCCCTGTCACTCTGCTACCTGGATTATGTGCTAAAGCAGCTATTTCCATCAAGAAAAAAAGAAGATATGCTAAAAAAGGTTCAGCCATATGAATATATGATATATATATATCTCTCGGATCCTCATGTTTCATTCACTGGGATCGTTGGTAAGAATCCACCTTTGATTTAGTATTGAGTGTTGACTGCAGCTTTTTACTAGTGAAACTGTACCTTTTGGAACTGTAATCATCTGTATTATCTGCCTATATTATCTGTTTCTGAGCCGAATTCGTTATATATCCGTCCCGACAGTACCGTATTCGAAACTCCGAATATTCCGAATTCGTATTCGTATCCGGTCTTACCGTATTCGACTCCGAATCCGAAAAAAATATGGATTAGGATACGGTTTAAGCAATATCCGACCGAATTCGATCCGTTTACACCCCTAGCGCCGACCCCGGGCGGACGGTGGAGATCCGAGCGGAGGATTGGAGATCCGGGCGGCCACAGGCGCCTGACGATGAAGATCCGCGATGGGCGGAGGACGGCGGCCGGAGGAGCTGCGACGACGAAGAAGAGCCTCGGCCGAAGCCTGCAATTACATCGCCGCACCCCCTCCCCCTTCTACTAAGAGCAATTGAGCTCCCAAGCCTCCGTTGCTCGCCGGAGGCATTTCTCCCCCAACTCCGGCCGACAAGACCACTGGCCAAATAAAGCAATCTCCGGCCAATTCCGCCGCATTGGAGCCTCACCGTGACACGGCGACACCATCCCGACCGCCGGCCGAAGCTCCTGCTGCCCGTGCGCATGGCCGCGCTGCCCTGAGCTCTCGCCGCCGGCTCTCTCTGGGTCTCCCCCGCCTTCTCCAACCGCCTCGGTGCGCTCCCCTTGACCTGCTCATACTCCTGCTCGTCTCCAATTTCTCCCCTCCCCCGCCGGCACCGCCGCCCCCTTCCAACCTCAACGCCGGCCGCGCAAACAGCTGTCCCCACTGACCAGCGCCGTCCCGGGCCGTGCCGCCTCCCCCACCAGCTTCCACACCTCCCCGGGGACGCATTTTTCCAGCTCACCCTGCCCCTCTGCCCCTCGCCGGCCCCGCGCCGCCATGCGCCCACACCTCACTGCTCACCACCGGCATGGAGGAGGAGGAGCGGAGGGGTAAGGGTATTTTTGTCCAGAATGCTACATCCCGAAGAAAAATGAATCTTTCGGTGGTAATTTCCGGAACCCCGTTTTTAGTGGTATTTTCTGAAAGACGTGACATTTCAGTGCTACTGAACAAATTTTCCCTATTTTTTATGGAGCATCTGGTTCTTTCTTTTCCTGGGGATTGCAGTGAGGCTGGGACCTGAATTTTGATCATGAATGCAGCCCCTCAATGATGATTGGTGGTACAATAAAACAAACCAAGAAGCATTTTGTGTGCTCTCTAGATCCTTGTGTAATTTTTTTCTTGACTTCCTAAAATAGTCGTGTTAGTTGAGAGGGTTTTCCAATGTTTTTCCGAGTTGAATTGGATAAGGCCAGGTTATTCTACATTTTCATAAAATAAATATTTGTTTTATTTAGGTATCAAATGCTAGATACATATGTCAATTTGGCATTTAGTTTTCATTCATGTATATATCATTCAATTGTCCATCTATGTTTGAATCATGAAAACAAAGAGATTCAGGAAGGCCTAGTGGCTGGGGCAAACTTCAAGTAAATATGGCGACAGAGGGAAGTGTGGCATCTGAAAGTAATGGCATTAACATTATGTTGCTAGAATGATGTCCATACGAAGTCCGAGTGTTTTGTGTTGGAAATCTAGTCAACTTTCGGCATATTTTAATCCAGAAATTTAGCATATAAAACATGACATAGAAAGGTATGAGCGATCTAACAATGATGTATTCATATTCGCTAATGAACAAGCTAACAGCAACATGTATTAACAAATTCATAGCGCACAGAAAATACATCAAAGAAGTTTGCAGTTTATACCCTCGGGCGGGGCCAGTGCCGGAGGCACCAGAGGCGCCGTTACCATCAGTCGACATGATGGCCTATTCGGTGTAGTCGATCGAGGCGTGATGCAGGACGAGGCTTGATGCAGGAAGATGTTCGCAGTGTAGTCCCGCGAACAGTTCACCACCAGGAAGTGGACGTCGCAGATTGAGTAGTCGCGCCGATGCGCTCCCCAAAAACTTGATCGCCCGCCTACCCGTGCAGGTACACAAACGGACGAAGTTCCGGAGGCCTACTCACCCAGAAACTTGTGCGTGCAAGGCTCTGGACCGGAGATTGCAGAGAGCAGCAACAAAAACAGAGGGAGAGAAAACTATTTTTCTGCTGTTCTCTTGTAACAGCAAAATTGAAGAGACCAGAAACTGCCGCCATTAGTCACTAGTAACTGCGCACCCATTACTCGAAAGTAACCGCAGCCATAATCCACTAGTAATCGCACCGCATCGCCAATGAGTCGGTGCGTTTGATTTTCGAATAGATAAAGAAAATGCGCCGCACCGACACGCTCAAGCAGCGCGCACGCGCACGCCGCAACGACGCGGCACGGCACGGCTCGGCTCGGCTCGGCGTGGCGTGGCGTGGCGTGGCGTGGCGAGGCGAGGCGAGCGAGCGAGCAAGCGCGCGCGCGTGTTGGCTCTCTTCAATTTCACAAGGGGGTTACCTCGTTCCACCTTTTAAAGTGGTATAACTCCCATTGAATTCTCCATATGGGACTAAACAATTTTCCACCTAGCATTAGTTGTGGGCCTAGGAATTTCATTTGATTAATTGCTAAATTAAAATGAGCCCATCCCAATTAATCCAACATTTTGTTGGTTATAGTAACTCTTTTCTGTTGGGTTATCATTGTATCTTTGTAAGATTGCTTGGTCTTGTGGTAAGCAATGTGCTTTCTGATATTATCTTTTTCACTCTCATAAACTCTTGTTGTAAGACCTCTAATTCAATTATATGTTAAATGCAATGTGTAATTTGTTGTCAACATGATTTAGCTCACTATCATCATGGTTGGTTCTAAAGCATCTGTTATATTGTCCTTTGATTTTACATTATGTATCCTAAGGAAGTCACTTCATTTTGTTTTTGGGATCTTGAAAACATGTAATATGATTTATTTGGAATCCATAGGAACATACCGGCGCTCACCTAGTGATCATTTAAGATGGAAATCAGATTAGCTGCAAAGCTAGATTTTGCAGAGGGTGCCTTGCACTTATGCTACCTTGTTGAGTTGCAAATATAATGCTCTGTTCCATTGCCTAGCATCTGATGACCTTTTTAGCGCAAACATAAACCATTAGATTAATAAATTCTATTAGTGTTATTCATCAACTTTCATATGGAGAGCGTTCTTCGACTTATATATACTTTATAGTATTCACTAATCACTACTGTTGCATATAAGTAACTGTTGATTATGGCCAAGGTGTTCACAAAGTCGCATAAGTTACTGGCCTATCTGTTTCATTTTTAAACTGGCAAAGCACAGCCAAATTGCCAAACGCCTAGCCCACTTAAGGTCCTAATATCTGTGTCTATATATATATATATATATATATATATATATATATATATATATATATATATATATATATATATATATATATATATATATATATATATATATATATATATATATATATATATATATATATATATATATATATATATATATATATATATATATATATATAGGAAAAATACCTTTTACACCTGGGTGTAATTACACCCATCTTTAATATACCACCTAAATAAATTTGAAATACTCCTTTATCACTTTAGGTATACTCATATACTAATTATAAGATATTCTAATGTGAACCACATGAAAAAATTGCAAGGGAGTCCATAGTTTTTAGTGTATTTTGTAAATACCTTTATATATGTATATAAAAAGAAGTATGTAGAAAAAAAATATACATACCACCTCTGAAAAATTGTTCATACCACCTATATAGTCTTAAATACTCATATACTACATGTACATACTCCTCGTTACGCGAGATACTCCCTACATTGTGAGATACGATATAGGGTGTAATTACACCCGGGTTAGAAAAGAGGCTTCCTCTATATATATATATATATATATATATATATATATATATATATATATATATATATGACCTTATGAACATGAAGTTTTAAAATCTATCCTACCTGTACTATTGTATTATCTAAATAAAGTTATATTGCAAAATAGCTGACACATATTTGCATTGTCTTGATAAAATTTTGATTAGAAAATTTCCTATTTCTATAGCCATGCTTATTTTATGTGCTTTATTTATTTTGTAATTTGCTAATCTTGAATACTCGTGCAATTTATTCATCTGCCATATTATTTGTTTCATCCTCTTTTGACCATAATCACTGGTCCACGCAAGACAACAAAATAAAAAAAAATTCAAAATCACAAAATGAAAAAAAGAAAAGGAGGAAAACAAAAACAAGGGAGCGTCGCTTTACGCCATGTACATTTGGTGATTTTTTTTAATAGTTGTGTGGGATTGCATGTAATTTAGTTTTCTTTTTGTGTGTGTTGTTTTTAATTAATGTTGTCTTTGCAGGTGGATCAGGTGGGTAACTCCACCAATATCATCTTAGGCATAGCCCGGAAAACAAAGGAGGGAATACTTTTGTATATAATATTTTCGTAAAAGGAAATTCTGTGTACATGTACAAGGAAACGATGCTATGCTGCTAGATATTGTTCATAGTTTTCCTAGAAATTACTGCAATTTTGTTTAGTTAGCTGTATTTTTTGTGATGGAATACTTAGAGATGGCACTTGCTATAGAGTCTGACCAAAATACTTCTGGAGAGTCACGCGACATCGCCATCAAGCAACAGGTATCTGCCAATGCATTCTTATAAACATAGCAGAAAGCATATCAACAACACGATTATGTATGATGGCCCAAATGGTTACCAGTAAATCAGAAGTAGATGGAACCATGGAAGCGGTACCAATATTCGAAGATTTCCAGAAGTACATCAAAAAGACGTAAACATAGAGCATTCAGGCTACGTATGATGCATTCAGGCTACCCTTCAACGACAACACTGATCTGGCCCTTGTCAAGCATGTCGTAGAAAGTCCTCGTCTTCCTCCGCTTGCTGCAGCAATGCATCATCCACAGACTACCAGCAAAAAGCCCAAGGGCGAGCCCAATCCAAGATGTTGTGACGTAATCATTGATGCAGAATATGGATAGGCTACAGCATTTATTCATCGATGCATGCAACTTGTTCTAGAAACTGAAACAGACCTTACGACATTCTTTGTGTACTGTAGCCTGAGATGTAGTCAGACTGTCAGAGACGGACAGGCCGACAGTGGAGCGAGGCTGGGCCCAAGCTCCTAGGGCCCATGAGATACTCGCACCCACACTGGGCCCTGGCTCTTCCTCCTTACGCGGCTGGTCCCTTCGGTTTGGCCCCTCCCCCAGCAGGTCGAGGCTCGATCGGGGTTGCACCAATGGATTAGGATTCAGATTGCAAATTACTGACCTAATGTTCGTTGTAAGACGTAATCTTTTTCTTATTTACTTGAGCTGAAATATTGTGAAGAAGTGATAGAATGTATTTCAATCACGGTTTTGTAAAGGTAAAATATTGATGATATGTTTATGACTGAAATACTGTGAAAGATATTTTGGCAAATAACAGCGATATATAAAGTCAAGAAACGATGGAATGGATTTCAGTCCAAATATCTGAAACAGACACGAGCATATGTTTTTCTTTTTCTTAGCATGGTGGAGACATTTACCAAACCACATTTATCAGAAGACAACAAGTCGTTGTTGAAAAGTCCAAGTGACTTGGCTTGGCTTCATTGACCGAACGCGGAGGAACATTTTTCAATGAAACGGGCTGATAGCCTACGCAAGCCGGTCAATGATCGATCAGTAATCAAGCAGTAAATGTAGAGAGAGAGAGAGGAATGCTATAGGTTTATGGGTTACCTATTTCCTAACCTTAGAACTCAAGCATGCAGCAGGTCACCGCCTCCCATGGAACAAAAAAGGACGGTGATGGAGAGCGGTAATAAGGACATAGCAGTTGGTAATGGAAGGAGTCAGTCGGGTAGCAGCGATGGTGACGAGCAGGTAGATGGCGAGCGGTAGATCCAACAGCGAGGAGGAGCCGGTCATCGACGAAGGCAAGATGACGGAGGGGATCTTTAGTATTACACTGCCGGTTTACATTTAGTTACTACAGTATATAATATTTATTAGCCTAAAATGTATTATTTTTGGTTAACCTTTCTAGACAAAGCGATGATGATAGTCCAAATGAGGTGCTCTGCTCTACATGGGGTGAATGGGATGAAAGGAGGTGGAGCAGTTGGAAGAAATAGAAAGTTCTAAATATTTTAAGTTCTATTGGGGTGATCGGACCATAAATCACTACTTTTTTCCTTATATAACAACTGCAACATTACGAATATTTAAAGGCAAACAATTGCAATAGCGTTTATTGCATAAGCAACACTACGAGCAAAAGTCTTCTTTTTACAGCTTCCAATCTGACATAACCTTTTTCTTAATCTCACGCATATAAAAAGATATATTATATCATTACTGAAGAAGCAATTCAATAAATTAAAGTAATATAGCCAATAAAATCATAATCGCTAGGCAGGGTTTATAAAACAAGAATTTAACTAGCAAATGTCCAAAAGGGATAGGCGGACTGAAATTTCTCAGTGATTTAGAAGGATTTCCGGTTGGTGGTAGAAATGGTAGTACTAAAACGCAAGATGGGAAGATTTGGCTCTTCTTTTGCAGCTGAGGCAGCTCCGTATGATTAAATTGGACAGGGCAGCTCCTTGTAGTCTACATTCATTGCTAACAGACATGGGACTTTGGTAGTCACTGGCAGGCAATCAATCCTTGCCCTCGTCCCTCTTTTGATAGATCTTGTTTCTTTCTCCATCAAGTTTTTCTTGTAGTGTACATTCATCAGGCAGGCAATCACCTTCTTTCATCTAATTGATCCAAGCGGCTTCAAACTCCGCACCTAGTAATTGCAAAACGACAAGCAGACTAATCTAATTGGTCCAAGCGGCTTCAAACTCCGCACCTAGTAATTGCAAAACGACATGCAGACTAATCACCAATCTGGCACGTTTGCAAATATTTTTACGCAAGGCTTTGCCAGTACTCACGTGATACAAAAAGAGGAGGCTTCGGCAGAAAATGCTCTGTTCAACCATTCCTCTGCCGCCACACCCTTTCGTCTCTTGGTAAGCTATTGGCTGTGGTAAGCTTGCCATTGTCCCAATAAGTATCCTGTATTTTCGGTGGATCTCCTTAATTAAGCTTGTCTGATGGCAACCATACTGGATTCTTTGGTTGCATCATGTGCCAAGAAGTTGCAAGATATCATTACAGAGGAGGCAGTACTCATTCTAGGTGTAAAAGAAGAGCTCAGAGAATTACAGCGAACAATGAGCCAAATACAATGCTTCCTTCATGATGCCGAGCAAAGGAGGATGGATGAGTTAGCAGTTAACAACTGGCTCGGTGAGCTACGGGATGCAATGTATGATGCTGATGATATTATCGACTCGGCTAGATTCGAAGGAAGCAAACTGCTAGAAGATCGTCCTTCATCATCAAGAAATTCAACTGCATGTACTGGTATTTCGTTTTTATCTTGCTTTCCTAATGTTCGGAGGCGTCGTGAGATTGCAAAACGGCATGCAGACTAATCACCATCTGGCACGTTTGCAAATATTTTTACGCAAGGCTTTGCCAGTATATATTCACGTGATACAAAAAGAGGAGGCTTCGGCAGAAAATGCTCTATTCAACCATTCCTCTGCCGCCACACCCTTTCGGCTCTTGGTAAGCTATTGGCTGTGGTAAGCTCCACGACATCCCTCAAATCAACAAAGAGTTCAGATTTCTTCCCCTTTATTCTCTAACTCATGTCTGATTTGCATGCCGTGATCATGTTGGGAGAGAGCAATTCGTATCAACACGTACCGTTCTCCTTCCGCAGCACTCTAATTAGTGGTTTATCAATTGACCCATATTCAGGTACTTCTCTAGTTCTGATGGCTCTAATTCAGTGGTAATTCAGTTCTATACATTAGTTGCTCTTGCTCCTCGAAGCAGTTAATCTTAGCTTCCTTTGGTCTCAGACTGTCGAGCTCATACATTAGTAATGTATCGATTAGCACAACAAACTAATTCTGTAAGTTGATTATTACTATTCTTATTGGATTATTGCCAATCTTAATTGTGCCTCTTGTTCCGGACATCTACCAACCTACATACAGTGCAAAACCTATAGGGCACTCTGTCATTGCAGCTCCATACACTCAGTATATTAAACTATTCAAAACGTAACGAGCAATTATGTAGTAATACTGATAACGGTGCATTTCTTTTACAAAGATGTTCTCAATTTTTTTTAAGAGAATTCAAACCATGCTAACACGCTTTGTGCATTCATTGACAGCCTGCAAGCTTGCCATTGTCCCAATAAGTATCCTGTATTTCTGGTGGATCTCCCTCGTCAAATTTGTCTGATGGCAACCATACTAGATTCTCTCGTTGGATCATGTGCCAAGAAGTTGCAAGATATCATAAAAGAGGAGGCAGTACTCATCCTAGGTGTAAAAGAAGAGCTTAGAGAACTACAGCGAACAATGAGCCAAATACAATGCTTTCTTCACGATGCCGAGCAAAGGAGGATGGACGAGTCAGCAGTTAACAACTGGCTTGGTGAGCTACGGGATGCAATGTATGATGCTGATGATATTATCGACTCGGCTAGATTCGAAGGAAGCAAACTGCTAGAAGATCGTCCTTCATCATCAAGAAATTCAACTGCATGTACTGGTATTTCGTTTTTATCTTGCTTTCCTAATATTCGGAGGCGTCGTGAGATTGCTGTTAAAATCAGAAACCTCAATATTAGAATAGAGAAGATCTCAAAGCTGGGTGAAAGATTCGGACTTGTGAAGGCAGGTCCAATTAGAAAAGGTTCGACATCCAAAATGAGAAAAAGTTCCCACCTTGTTGAGCCCAACCTTGTGGGTAAGGAGATCGTACATGCTAGCAGGAAATTGGTTGAATTAGTGCTTGCACATAAGGAAAAGAAGGCTTACAAGCTTGCTATTGTTGGAACTGGAGGTGTTGGTAAGACAACGCTAGCTCAGAAAATATACAATGATCAGAAAATAAAAGGATACTTCAACAAACAGATGTGGATATGCGTTTCCCAGGACTACTCTGAAGTATCTATTTTGAGAGAGATTCTTCGAAAAGTTGGGGTACATCCAGATCAAGATGAAACTATTGGAGAGCTCCTGAGCAAGCTTGAATCAGCCATTGCAGAGAAGAGTTTTTTCCTTGTGTTGGATGATGTGTGGCAGTCTGATGTATGGAGCAATCTGCTAAGTACTCCACTGCATGCTGCAGCTATGGGAACAATTTTGGTAACTAGTCGACATGACACTATTGCTCTAGAAATTGGGGTGGAGCAAACACATCGTGTCGATCTGATGTCAGTAGAAGTAGGTTGGGAGCTGCTATGTAAGAGCATGAACATTAGTAAAGAGAACGAAGTACAAAATCTGCAAGGCTTAGGTGTTGATATTGTCCGTAAATGTGGTGGCCTCCCTCTTGCAATCAAGGTTATTTCTAGAGTTTTAGCATGCAAAGATCATACAGAGAACGAATGGAAAAAGATTTTGACCAAAAATGCTTGGTCCACGACAAAGCTTCCTAATGAAATAAGAGGTGCTTTGTATCTAAGTTATGATGATTTGCCACAGCATTTGAAGCAATGTTTTCTTTATTGTATTTTATTTCCTGAAGACTGTACCATTCACCGTGATGATCTTACAAGTATGTGGGTTGCTGAAGGTTTTGTAGAGGAGCAACAAGGCCAACTATTAGAAGATACAGCAGAAGAATACTACTATGAGCTAATCCATCGGAATCTCCTCCAACCAGTTGAAACAACTTTTGACCATAGGACGTGCAAAATGCATGATCTCTTAAGGCAACTTGCTTGTCATTTATCAAGAGAAGAATGTTTTATCAGAAATCCAGAATTATTAGGGGATAAAATTATGTGTAAACTGCGGCGTATTTTAGTTGTCACTGAGAAGGATATGGTAGTCATACCTGGCACGAATGAGGAAGTTAAGGTGAGGACTTTTAGAACTGATCAGAAGTCGCTGGGAATTGAGAATACATTTTTTAAGAGCTTTGCATATCTTCGTGTTTTGGATCTAAGTGACTCACTTGTGGAAAGCATTCCAGATTACGTGGGAAATTTGATTCATCTACGTTTACTTGATCTTGATGGTACCAACATATCTTGTCTTCCAGAGTCCATTGGTTCTCTCAAAAACCTTCAGATATTGCACTTACAAAGGTGTCATGCTTTACATAGGCTTCCTTTGGCCATCACCAAATTGTGCAATTTAAGGCGGCTTGGCCTTGAACAAACTGAAATAAATCAGGTTCCGAAAGGAATAGGTAAATTGACATCTCTTAATGATTTAGAAGAATTCCCAATAGGTGGTAACTGTCGTGATACTAAAACGCAAGATGGATGGAACTTGCAAGAGTTGGCTCCCCTTTTGCAATTGAGGCAGCTTGATATGATCAAATTGGAAAGAGCAGTTCCTTGTAGTACAGATCCATTGCTAATGCACAAAAAGCATCTCAGATATCTGCGTCTACGGTGCTCTGTACGTACAGATGAACCATATTCAGAAGAGGATGTTAGCAATATTGAGAACATCTTTGAGCAGCTAATCGCTCCACACAACCTGGAAGATCTAGTTATTGTGCGATTCTTTGGTCAGCGGTATCCCACTTGGCTTGGTACTACCCATTTGTCTTCATTGAAACACTTGAAGCTTGTAGATTGCAAATCATGTGTGCATCTTCCACCGATTGGGCAGCTACCTAACTTGAAATATCTGAGAATTCAGGGAGCAGCCGCAGTTACCAAGCTCGAACCCGAATTTGTTGGCTGCGGGGTGGGTAATCCCGGATCCATAGAGGCAGTTGCTTTCCCCAGGCTTGAATGCTTGGTCATACGAGATGTGCCCAACTGGGAGAAGTGGTCCTTTGTTAAAGAAGAAGAAGTAGTTGCGGCAGCTAAGGAAGGGGGAGAGGACGGAGCTGCTGCAAGGCAAAAAGTGGAAGCTCCCCCTCCAAGGGTGCAGCTTCTGCCTCATTTGAAGGAGTTGTTTCTTGAGGACTGCCCCAAGTTGAGAGGTCTCCCACGGCAGCTTGGAGAGGAGGCCACCAGCTTGAGAAGGCTCTTCATACGGGAAGCAAGCTACTTGAAGGTGGTGGAGGACCTCCCGCTTCTCTCTGAGAAACTTTTAATTGAGAGATGTGGATGCCTGGAGAGGCTCTGGAACCTTCCTCAAGTGAGAGAGCTGCGTGTAGGTGGCTGTCCAAACTTGAGCTGTGTGGAAGAGTTGGACAATTTGCAGCAACTGTTGCTGACCAAGGATATGCAAGAGATCTCATCACTGTGGGTGTTTGGCCTTCAACAGCAGCACCGACAGCTTCATGGCGAAGATCTGGATGTGTACACGTGGACATGGTGATGATATATAAATTTCCAATTACATGGGCATGCAGATGCGAGGTATGGCCATTGGCTGGATATTTTTTCAAATCATTCTCTGGTTTTACCTTGAATTTTCAGAACTAATTAGATCATGTCAAATAAAATATGCATATATTCTCTTGCTCTGATGATATACAACATTGTGCCATTACTCTGTTATATACTACTTTTTGAGACAAACATTATTCTAGTTTTATATGTGATGAAGTATAAGCCTGACATGTTGTAGCTAAGCTCTAGAAATTGATCGGGTTTTTATTCTTGTCTTGCCCAAAAGAAGTTAACTTGATGTTATTAGGTTTGATTCCTTGAGTTCGTATGCGTGTCAATCTGAACTCACACCACCATTTATGTTGACAGGGCAAAGGCTCGTTGCTGTTGTAGAATTTAAGGGTGTTTTTTTTAATGAAAATAAAACAGCGTTATTAACCTGTATCTCTTTTACGATCGAAGTGGGTTAACGGGGAAACGCTAGCCTCTACTATTTAGGTTGTAGAGTAGACTAGACTATTTTAGGCTAGACTTTGGGGGAACATGTTTGGTCCAAGCCCAAAGTTGCTTAGCTCTAGTTCATCCGAGACTTTTCCTTTGATTTCTTTATTTATGTTTGATAGGATTATAGAAAATGTAAATATTGCAAAACAACTCACTTATATTTGCATTGTCTTAGTTTTTCTATTTACAGATATAGCCATGCTTATTTTTATGTGCTTGTTTATTTTGCAGGTTGTCATTCCTGAAGGCCCGTCCAATTGAGTCATCGTTGTATTATTTTGTCATCCTTTTTTTACGATAGTTATTACTCCATGCAAGACAACTAAAAAATAAAAAACAAAAATAGTTATTGTATTATTTTGAATCATAAAAAATTCAAAAAGAAAAAAATAAAAATAGGGAGCTCCGTTGTACTCTTGTACGTCGTGTTTGGTAATTTTTGTTATAATTTGTGTATCTTTACTTTCATTTTGTGGGTGGGTGTTTTTTTCGTTTCCTTCTTTTAGTGTTTTGTTTGTAGGTGAGTGGGTGGGTAACTCCGCCTATGTCATGTAACACTTATGGCATAGCCGGTCCCAAGCCCAAAAAAACGAGGGAATAATTTTGTATATATTATTTTTAAAAAAACTATTTTATGTATGTATAGTGAAATGATGCTCTGCTGCTAGGTATTGTTTTAAGTTTCCCTAGAAACTACTGCAATTTTATTTACTTAGCTGTATTTTTTGTGATGGCTTACTTAGAGATGGCACTTGGTACAGAGTCTGACCAAAATACTTTTGGAGAGGCACATTCAATAGGTTGCTGTCTTAGAGAGAAAATTTTTGATGTCTCTAAACTAGTTTAGGTGGACCTCTAGAATCCTTTTTTTCCCCAGTAAAATCGATTGAAGTGAACACACGGACACACACGCATCAGTTCATTCTTCTCATCACTCCATGCATCTCGATGAGAGTTGGGTCAGACCAGGCAAATACAACCAGTTCAACATTGCTCCTTTTATTTTTCTCTCTTTTACCGCAAAGAGAAATAGACGATGCTGGGAGGAGAAATAATGGAATGCGTGTAGCAGCTTTGGGATTGTTGATTTATGAAAACGGTAGATAGCAGAGGAACAACAGTGGTATTCCAAACTGTATGAAAAGGACGACAGGGAGCTGAAGATTCTTCTTTATGCCTGCAGGAAGTGTGGCCGCCAGGTTCTTTAATTAACATTTGTTTCTTCTTTAGTCCATTCAAAGATTTGGAATGTTGTTTCAGAACTGTGCAAATTATTTAGCTTCAATGTGCTACTGAATGTAAGGGCAGTGGCCGCACTAGAATTGAGTAACAAGGAAAACCCAGGAAATAAAAATCAGAGTGTTAAGGGGTTCTCCCACAGGGCGGGAAATGTGTTGGGGCAAGACAGTCGAAAAGCCTTATTGTGATAATCTTCACCATACGTCTAAGGAAACGTGTCAATAGCCAATAGTACAAGTTGATTATATTTTATAAGTAAAGTTATACAATCTTTACAGAGTATATAATATATTCGAATAGTCATGCCCTCGGTTACGAGTATTGTGAAGGATGCAGTTGCTGCCTCTTTTGAAGAAGTTGGGACTTGTGGACTGCCCTAAGCTGAGAGCTCTTCCACGGCAGCTTGGAGAGGAGGCCACCAGCTTGAGAGAGCTCCTCATATGGGGAGGAAGCTGCCTGAAGGTGGTGGAGGACCTCCCGCTCCTCTCTGAGGGCCTTTTAGTCGATGGATGAGAAAGGCCTAGAGAGGGTTTCGAACCTTCCTCAAGTGAAAGAGTTGTGTGTAGCTTTTTGTGCAAACTTGAGGTGTGTTGAGGGGTTGGGCAGCCTGCAGCAGGTGTGCCTGAACGAGAATACAACCCTTGTATGTTCACGGCGAAGACCTGAATGTGTACAAGTGGTCTAGAAGCTGCGAGGCATCCAATTATATGGAAACGGAGACGCAAGGTATGAACATGTTGTGGACTCGTATTGGGGGAAAACATATCAAAGAAGGCAAAGGAGAGGACCGCAGGCACAGTTGGATTCATCGGCGGCTTCCGGCACTATATGACGGTCTACAGTCCGAAGACTGCAGACGGAATCGGGAAGGAGTCTGGATAGCAAACGATGAGATTAGAGGATTTAGCTGTACTTTAAATAGGTATCCAAATCAGAATAGGAGTCGAATAGCTATGATAGACTAGGAGGTGTAAAACTTAAATAAAGGAGCTTACCTCTGTATTCGGAGGGGCAGAGAAGAATAAAACTCCTCCTTCCAGTATCTTCTGTTCTTCATCCCTGCTGCTCTGTTTTCCAACCTCTGCTTTGATGACACTAGAGTTACGCTCAGGCTTTAGTAACTAGATGAACCAACATGTAATACACTAGTGCTCAAGCATCAACCAAGCCTTCCAAACGTGTTTCCAGCCAAAGCAGTGAACCCCCTTTGACATGACATTATTAGAACTCTTCCGGCTCTCTGGCATCGCCCCTTACCCCTGCCATCAAGACGCATGATCAAGAAAGTTTACAAATTGACTTGGTTGGGGTGCGCCAGGCCCAAGCTATAGTGCAACGCCTAAGCGACACACAAAGGACCCAATGGCAAGCCACTGTGGTGGACCCTCTTCCACAAAAAATAAATTTAATATCACAGTGGACACATGATCCACATATCAGATATTAAACTGATAAGAACAGATACTACACTTGATCTTAGCCAAAAGGCCGAGAAAGGTATGAGTTGGGATGGAGAACCGCGCATCCTTTTATAGCCTCTCCTCCTGCCACGCTGCTGCTCGGGTACTCGATGTGGTACTAAACATGGCTGCCTTCCGTCCTTGCTGCCTCCCCCACGCGCACACTTCTTTGGACAGAATTTTCGGGAGCCCAACAGGAGTTGGAGCGCAGATCGTCAAACCTGATCTGCTAAGTATCACCAGTGCCGGTTCAACGTTACACTTTCCTGAGGTTTGGAGATGACTCATTGCCTGGGAGCCTAGGTGTCGAGCTCTGGTTAAAAACTCATCGTGATGGATGGCGCCAGCCACCAGCAATTTAATTAAGAGTTGGATCAAGCTTACAATGCATCAACGATCAGAGTGATTTTTAGCATAAGCAACAAAATTAGAGTGATTGTTAGCTGCTACTGGCCCTTTCATGGGCTACCGCAGAATTCATGTCATAGTCGGATTGTACAAATGTTTTCTGTTTACATTGTGCGGTCTGCCGAGGTTCAATCGTAAACTAAGATAAAGGGTCTTATAGCTAAAAGCTAGGAAGTCAATGCATGATTCATGCTGCATGCTGACATGCAGCCATGCCGCAAGGGAAGATAACGCGGCGGCGGTAGTGGGTGATGACCAGAGAGCGCCATTGCAGATGTAAAAGAGGTGGCCACGTCGAAGATGACACCGCGGAGGTTGGCGCCAAGGATCCACCTGGAGAAGAATTTATTAGTCCGAGAAGATAAGCAGCGACGGCGGCAGTCGCCCGAGAAAATAACACGGAGGCGGCAGTTGCCGATGATCAGATAAAGACGTCGACGATGGCGACCAAGGAAAACTGCGTCAGTGGTGTCCTCAGGACGTGATCTCCATCGGAATCCCATTGCGGTGAGTGCGACTGTTCTCACTGAAATCGTGATTTTGTTTCCTTAGCACACCGCTGTACCATGCTAACGCAATCCACACAATTACAGGAGAGTTAACTAGTAGTAGAAGTTTGTGTTCTTCTACATGTACGATGCATTGTGGGGCCAAGGACCGACGACAAGCAGGCAGGGCGTCCGATTGAAACGGACGGTGGATGAACAGGGAGGGGAGCAGCAGGGGTAGCCGTCGGAATCCAAATGCACGCTATCGGTTTGTGCGTCTCCTCCGGCGAGCTGACCCGATCTGCTCGATGGCTTCCCAGCGAATTCCTTTTTTTCCCCCGAGCCGTCAGCCTCGGTGGGGGGCCATCTTCTGCAACGAGTGAATCTGCCCCTGTTCGTAGATCTCATCATCACGGCAATGCATGCACGCCGAGCAGTTCATATGTTTTCGTTGATCTAGTAGGAAACCCCGATGCATGGGTTGGTTCCTTAAACAGTCAAGATTTGCCCTTTTGGGATTCGTCACACCAAGTGCTTCTTCATTTGACGTGGAATTTCGATTCCTTCTCAGCTTATATGGACTTCGAGTGCCTATGCTAATTTTAGCCTCTGGATAATTTGGGCTCTGAAAATGTGCAATGTGCTGTCAAGCCCTGAGTTAAGAATTTCTGGACCTGAATCAGGCTGCAAATTGCAAGCTTTGATGCCAAGTTTCGGCATTCCGCTGATACTGTTGCTTGTTTTCTTAATTTTGGAACTGGTTGGAGTTGCATCGAAACCCGTTGCTGTCATCGGCGTATTGTTAATTTTCTTGGCTTATGTATGTAGACGTGGCTACATGTAAAAAAAATGCGCAACTCGCATAAACTAGGACTGAACTAAGGAAGGAGGGGTTGTACAATTGTTGATTTTATGCATTTTGAATAGGCCCAATCTGACGAAAGGGGAAAACCAAGATAAGAGAACCTCTCTCTACCACATAAGTTTGCTTGCGTGTTCATCCAATCCTAATTTGCATAAACAGAGGTGCTATGTATGTAGACTTATGACTCATAAAAAATGCGCAACTACAACATGCATAGACAACTTAAGGGTAGGACTAGGGGTGGTTGGATCATGAAACAGTCAGCCGTGTCTATCTCCTGGATTTTGAACGGGCTTGATCTGACGAAAGGGGGAAAAATAACATAAAAGGACCTCTCTGTAGCGCATGAGTTCCCATGCGCGTTCATCTTATCCTAATGGCATGTCCAAGTATGACATCACTCCAGCAGCAGTACGTACTAGTACAAATTTAGTTGATATTTGTCAGTAGTTGACTCACCACGAGCTGCCTGGTTCATGCCTACTGCCATGGCGAAGCTGTATGCATCCTTCTAGGTCAGGAATGGAACTAGAATGCCCACATTCATTCAGATGATCCAGAGGTCAAACTAAGAAACTGAAGGGCCATGTGAGAGAAGATCTATTGTTTTATTGTGATGAACCATATTATTTTGGAGGAGTGAAAATTTTGAATTTGTAGATTTGCAGATTTTTCTCAACAATTTGCAGAAATAGATGGTTTTGACAATTTTGAGTCATAGGATGATTTGATAAACTAGGTCAGTGGTTATAGGTTGCATGACACATGTTATTGCTAATGTGGGTCAAGTTGTGAAGAACTTATCTCCAGAAATAATTTCTTTGTATTTGAATGTGCAGAGACACTTGGAGTCGCCATTGTCGACGACAAGGATCGAGGCTATACTCAGGGAGGAGCCGAGGCCCAGAACGATCAATGATGTCAGGTGAGATGGTGAGCTCAAGTATGGCACGAGAAAGGCGGGAAATGTTGAAGGCGAGTTCGAATGGCGGGTTTGCACCATGTGGTTTGGTTGGTCCAAGTAAGGTATGGTCCAGTGAAACCGGAGCGGAGCAGGAGAGACTTGTTGACGCATGGCAAGCCAATGATTAACCTACATGTGGCAAGCATAGCGATTTTGCATTGGAAGGAGATGACCCGGTCAAGAAAAGGTATTTTGGTAGTTTAATCAAAATACCAGAATTTACCTTAGATCAAAACCGCAACGCATGAGTGGTTAGAAGCGCCCGATGCCATCCATGTAAGATCGCACAGTTTGATTTTAGCCATGATGGTATAGCTTTGTTTAGTTTTTCTCTTATGAAAAATAGACGATGCTGCACCTGTCCTATCACCGAACTAGGCTTAAAATCAACAAAGTAATTCTATTTTTAAAGGTATGTAAAACATAACAATGAGTTCCCAGTGGTGAGAGGTTGGAACTGAAAAAGCAATCAAACCAGGTTCCATCTCCAGGGTGGCAGGGTGTGGAAACCATACAAAAACTACAACGATGCTAGCCACGCAATTGTGCAGGTTAATATTGTTAAGGATATTAGAGATAAGGTATTAGAGATAGAATAGGACTCTTATTTGTTTCCTTATATCTCTTGTACTCTCCTATATATATGGCTCATTGGGGTCTCATATCAATACATACAATATTCATAACATGGTATCAGAGCCTAGGTTTCATACCTAGCCTCCGTTCGTCTTCCGCTGCCGCCACCCCCGGGAGGATCGATCTCCTCTCCCGGGGGCGGCCATCTCGTTGGGCGGCCACCTCTCCCGGCCGCCGTGCACACACTGTCCGCCGGCACTCTCGGATTCTCGTCGACGACCGCCTCGCGCTGATGAGTCGTGACGTCGCGCTCGCCCTCGCTGGTGATGCCGTGCTCGAGTCGTCGACGTTGTTGCGCGCGCCCTCCTCAGCCGATGCTGGATCCCACCGGACCGCCGTCGTCCTCGGGTCGCTGACCCTTCTCGGGCTCTCACGCCATCCAGATCTGATTTGGATGGGCCGCCGTCACCTCTCTCGGATACGGCCGCCAACGGCTTCACCGCATCGCCGGATTTGCTGGAGGAGAGGAGCCGACGGGTCGGCTTGCCAAGGAATCCGGCCTCTCCGCCGCCGGATCCGGCCTCTACGCCGCCGGATTCGACGCTCTCCGCCGACTTCCGACCGCCTCCCGTGGTTGCCACCCACTCACCGCCCGGATCCGGCTGGAGTCGCCTTGGATCTGGCCTTCCCGTCGCCGGATTCGGCGCTCCCCGCGCCGCCGCCGCGTCTCCTCGCCGTCCTCTTCTTGGACTGCCGCCATCGCTCGGCCTCTTCGCCCGGATCTGGCTGCGCCCCGCTCGGATCCGGCGTCGTCCCGGCAGCCGCGCCCACCCGAGCTCTTCGCCCGGATCTGCCCGCGAGAGAGATGGGAGGGAGGGATCGGGAAACTAAGAAGAGAGAGAGAGAGAGAGATGGCTTTTGACGGTGCAGCTCGGTTGAGTTCGCTTTTAACGGCGACAGATTGGTTGAGTTTTCCGATTTTAGTGTCTGATTTAGTCAGTCTTTTTCGTGCGTCAGCGTTCCAGTCATTTTTATTTTCTAGTGAGTTTTTCGCTGCGTCCATCCAAATCCGTAGTCTTTGATTTTTCGTTCGTCCAAGCCGTGCGAGTCCACAAATTTATTGTCAGTCATATAAGTGTAGGAATTTTTTCTTTTGCATGGCTGCAGATTGTAGAAGTCTCTATGAGGCCGCCGCGCTTCTTCTGCACCGCGTCTCCGTTGCGCTTATTGTGCATTGCGTCGCCGCGCTTCTTTTGCACCGCGCCTCCGTTGCGCTTCTTGTGCATTGCGCCGCCGCGCTTCTTTTGCACCGTGCCTCCATTGCGCTTCTTGTGCACTGCGCCGCTGCCGTCTCAGGCTTCGATCTGTGCCGTCATGCTTCTATCTATTCCTCTTCGGCTTGATTTGACAGTTTATTCGACGACTGCACGCAACGACGACTTTATCACGACTCGGATGTTGGATATTTTTTGTTTTAGTATTAACCCTTTTTCAAATGCAATGCTATTGAAAAATTGTTAGGAATAGTCCCACATGGATTGTGGGAGAGGAGCAAGCACAACTTATAAGTGTGAGGGAGCCCCCACCCATTGGACTAGTCTTTTGGGGGGGGAGAAGGCCCAATACCACTTATAAGGTTGTTGCTCCGTTGCTCCTTGGGCTTAATTGTGTTCAGCCCATTTAGACCTGTGGCCCGGAATGTAACAAGTGGTATCAGAGCTCAGGTGCCTAACATCTCCTTGGACCTCATGGTTGCAGAAGTGTCCAATCCATGTGTGAGGGGGAGATTGTTAGGAATAGTCCCACATTGATTGTGGGAGAGGAGCAAGCACAACTTATAAGTGTGAGGGAGCCCCCACCCATTGGACTAGTCTTTTGGGGGGGGGGGAGAAGGCCCAATACCACTTATGAATATTGTATGTATTGATATGAGACCCCAATGAGCCATATATATAGGAGAGTACAAGAGATATAAGGAAACAAATAAGAGTCCTATTCTATCTCTAATACCTTATCTCTAATATCCTTAACAAATATCCTAGTTGTCTTATTAAGACATATGAAAAAGAGAAGTTACCAAGTTTACACTTAAAAAGCTAGAAATTATCACATTGATCGAAGAAAAAATATCCACACCATCAATTATGGTGGGTTAATCGGATGTATATAAAAGCTATTAAAGTAGTGCGAAAAACACAATTATATTTTCAGCCATACATAAATATTGGATTTGACTAATAAATAGAATATATTATTTTTAGAGCTATTGTAGGAGTTAGCCGTGCAATTGCTTAGGGGATTCAGCTAGTTCACTAGAAATGGCAAGTATTTCTTCGTTTTATCAGAGCTAAAGGCTGAGTTCTTTTGGGTTATGCTTAGGCTTTGGTTTTTATTTCTGCAGTAACTTATCGTTAAATAACACGTTTTTTAAGATGGGGACTATAGATAAATTACAGTACAGACTATACCGAGTTGTCCCGCCGCTCCACCGGCGAGCTGACCTGCCGCTCTGAAGACCCGATCTGCTCGATGGCTTCCCGTCGAATTCCTTTTTGCCCGAGCCATCCGCCACAGGTGGTTTTTTTTGGGGGGGGCATCTTCTGCAACGAGCGAATCTGCCCCTGTTCGCAGAACTCATCATCACGGTAATGCATGCACGCCGAGCAGTTTGATCTAGTAGGAAACCCCAATGCATGGGTTGGTTCCTCAAGTAGTCAAGATTTGCCCTTTTGGGATTCGTAACACCAAGTGTTTCTTCATTTGATGTGGAGTTTCGATTCCTTCTCAGCTTATATCGACTTCGAGTGCCTATGCTAATTTTAGCCTCTGGGTAATGAAAATGTGCAATGTGCTGTGAAGCCCTAAGTTAAGACTTTCTGGACCTGAATCAGGCTGCAAATTGCAAGCTTTGATGTCAAGTTTCGGCATTCCGCCAATACTGTTGCTTTTTTTCTAAATTTTGTAACTGGCTGGAGTTGCATTGAAACCCGTTGCTGTCACCGATAATTTTCTTGGCTTATGTATGTAGACTTGGCTAAATGTAAAAAAATGCGCAACTCGCATAAACTAGGACTGAATTAAGGAGTGGTTGAACAATTTTGTTGATTTTATGCATTTTGAACAGGCCCAATCTGACGAAAGGGGAAAACCAAGATAAGAGGACATCTCTCTAGCACGTAAGTTTGCTTGCGTGTTCATCCAATCCTAATTTGCATAAAAGAGGTGTTATGTATGTGGACTTAGGACTCACAAAATATGTGCAACTGCAACTTGCATAGACAACTTAAGGGCAGAACTAGGGATGGTCAGATCATGAAACAGTCAGCCGTGTTTATCTCCTGGATTTTGAATGGGCTTGATCTGATGAAAGGGGGGAAATAACATAAGAGGACCTCTCTGCAGCGCATGAGTTCCCATGCGTGTTCATCTTATCCTAATGGCATCTCCAAGTATTACATCACTCCAGCAGCAGCACGTACTAGTACAAATTTAGTTGATATTTATCAGTAGTTGATTCACCACGAGCTGCCTGGTTCATGCCTGCTGCCATGGCCAAGCTGTATGCATCCTTCTAGGTCAGGAATGGAACTAGGATGCCCACATTCCTTCAGATCATCCAGATGTCAAACTAAGAAACTTCTGAGACCAGATCTTTGCCATGTCTTCTGCCACTGTTCTTGCAGCTAAAATTACAGGGTGGTGGAAGTCATGGCACTTGTTTTGTTTTTGTTATTATTTTGGTTTCCATGTTGCCATGGAGGAAATTGAATCATCCATACTTGTACCAAGCACATGTTTCATTATTGAATGCTCAAAGAATTATTCACTACCCGTTATGGTCCCACCCAGCCCAATACAAATGATACTCTACTAATCAATGCGTAAATTGGTCGATTGTGTACAGAAGTCTGTTCAGAGCAGACTTGGTCTAGGCATTAATCAGTGAAAAATGAGTTCAACAATATCACCATGCAGAAATGCACACAGGTTCAGTTATCCTAATCAAATCTTGAGCTGACAGAAGTCTGTTCAGAGCAGACTTTGTCTAGGCATTAATCAGTGAAAATTGAGTTCAAGCACATCACCATGCGAATATGCACACAGGTTCAGTTATCCCAGTCAAATCTTGAGCTAACAGACCACAATGACAAGCAATGATATCAATATATCATTATTTCCCTACTCATCAATAGTTGACTAAGCTCATGCTGGCTTCGTTGCCAATATGCTTGGATGATAAGCAATGATATCAATATACGATACGCAGCTTGCTAATTTGTTATAAAGCTAAAATTCAACACCGTGTTTCCAGAATAAAAACAATCAGAAGGGAACAATCAGCATGGGGAAAATAATCCGGCTTATGTAGACTCTGCTGTCGAGTATAGGGTTATAATCGAGTGCAGCTTGAGCGAGCCTAACCCCCCAAGCTCAAGCTCGGTAGAGCTCGAGCCGAGCTCAAACGAGCTTGAGTTGGGGTTCAAGCCTGAAGCTCGGCTCAGCCCAAGCTCGATAACAATTAAAATAATTTAATATGTACTAATTTTCAACAATAAGAAAAGCTCGAGTTCGAGCTTGGCTTGAGTAAACTTAATAACAGTAAAAAATAATTCAACATACACTAATTTTTAACAATAGAAAAGCTCAAGCTCGAGCTCAGCTCGAGTAAGCTCGGTAAGAGTTAGTATGTATGTGAGCTGTAAAAAAGCTCAAAAACCACGAGCTATTCGAGCTCGGCTCGCGAGCTTGTGATCAAGCTCGAACTCGGCTCGTTCGGAGCTCGAGCTGAGCTTGAATCAAGCTGAGCTCAAGCAGCTCGCGAGCCTGAAACTTTTTTTTACCACACTAGTCGAGTATACATATTTGTAGCAAGGTTTTCACTCGTCGCATATTCTCACGTGATGCATGCATGAAGAGGAGGCTTTAGGAGAAAGCACTCCTCTTAACCATTCCTCTTTTCCTTCAATGTGTTACTGAATGTAAGTAAAACCACCTGTAATGGTGTGAAGTGGAAACCTACGAAGCATTCGGATAAAAATCACAGTTTAGGGTGTGAACTGCGAAGTGCCACATCACCTGATAGAGAGTTGCTTGTAATTTATCCTTCTTTTTTTCCTTTTTTCCACGTAGTAAATATTATCTTTACTTATTAATACATATACAGTTGAATCCTTTCCTACTCTGATTCTTCTAAAAAGAAAAGTGCCACATTATCTGAAGTATGGATGGCAGTAGTATTAAAGTTGAGCTTAGGTGGTCAAGTTCCAAATACCAAAGCATACATCCTGCAAGATTTCCTCTGTTTGCTCCAAGACAACGAAATGATTTTTTTGTCTTGCTCAATACAAATACATGCAGCTGCTTATTCTAGCTTGCAAGTTCCCAAACTGCACGAGGTACAGCAAATTCAAAAATATCTACAAAGCAAACCCGTCTCTCTGTATTAGGGAAAAATCCTGATTCCTGTCAATATTTTTCACTCTTCTTGGGGAACCTGCCAGGTGATATTTTCAATAATTTCATATGAGACTATGTGGAGGTCATCTGTGGTTGTGATGAGTAAGTGACTTTTGGTTCAGAGAGTTTGCGGGGTTTGAATTTGGTATTTGAGAAGGTTGGAATTCAAAGTTTGAAATTTGTCAGATTTTTGGATAGACTGGCAGGCATGTGCAGTTTGGTCAAGGGATTAGGATTACGCTTAGGAGGAGCTAAGGTTCAGACAATTAAGGAGCCACCGAAGATGACCCAGGCTTGCGGGGTGGTTACAAGCCGGGACAATGAGGGAGCTACACGTGGTGGACATGACGGGCAACAGAAAGTTGGATCAGAACTAAGCTCAGGGAAGAGATGAGGTCCAGAGTAGTCAAGGAAGCCAGACACCATCATGTGTGAGGAGAAGCATGTAGTGTACCAAGTGACTTGGGTCATTTGCAAACAAGGACGCTTCGGTGGGATCTAGATGCGTAAGGGGTTTGGTAGCAAGTCATTAGGGTCATATAGGAAATGCGAAGTATGGCTTATGCTTTATGGCAAAGGAAGTGGAAAACTTCGTGGAAGGTGGTAGAGAGACATGTTGGTAAATTGCCCAATATCGAAAAAGTGGCGGTATGCGAGACCGCGACATTGGGATAAGTGGTTTAGGTTTTGTATGTGCTAAAAATACGAAGTGGATTAAGTGTTGATTCACTAATGGGTTAATGGTTATGAGCACTTTGAGAAGCATGCTTATGTTAGGTTAATGGGTTAGCCCATGTAGATGGATGAAACACAACTATAGGTGCTAATTATAGTTTTCTTTGTGAGCCTCCATATACAAAGATGGAGAGATGTGGCTAGGTTAAACTTTGAGAGAGTTCATGCTAAGCCTTGAGAGGAGTTAAGGTTCTTGGAGATAACTTTATGGGAGATATGAGAGGTTCTTGTAGTTGAGCTTTTTGTCATCTTTAGGCTTTGTATGTGGCTAGAGAGTAGCTATAAATATTCATTTTCAAATATCAATAGAGATCAAAATTCATCCAAGTATTTTCCTCTTTTGCTCTTGTGATGAAATCTTGATGTGGCTTGGTTTTTATTGTTTCCTCTTCTCTCATTGATTTTTCTGTATGCCAAGGATGTGTAAGTGATGAAGATATCTCTTGAAGATAATATCTCATCCATTTAGACACTTATTGTTTACAATTTCTTGTGTTTGCAAGAGAAGACGATTTTGGGGTTTTGGTCTTATAGGCGTTTTGGCTTGAGGTCGTGCTATGATATAGCTTGCTATGATATATGAGAATCCATTCTAGGTCGTCTAGATCATCAAGAACTCATGAGCAAGAGTAGATCGAGATTTCCCTCTTTTGTCTGTTTTTGGTGCAATTTGCCTTCAAATGAAAAATGGTCAGAAGTTTGGCAATGATTTTCTTGATCGTTGATTGCAATAGGTTTTTGACATCTTAGAGAAAATGCATACCAAATTTCAAGTGATTTGGAGTTTTGATTTGAGATTTAGCTCAAGTTTAGGTTTTAGCCTGGTTTTGGTGCAGCAAACCTCCACAAACCAAAAGATCCCATATCAAGTTCTTTTAGGATAGGTTCTTAAGGTCATGAACTAGCCTTGGTTTAAATTTTAAGTCTTTTGGATCGATGGATCAAAAATTTTATGGTTTTTGGGATTTGAAATAGTGCTGTTTTCACTATTTATGATCTGAAATCACTATAGCAGCAAGATCTTTTTTGGATTTTCTGTTTCTTGATATTCATAGCTTCTCATAGCTATTTGAGTGAATATTTGTATAATACTTATGGAAAAATTTTGATTGGCTTCTATTCACCTCCTCTAGTTGCCGTTCTCGGTCCTACATTTCATTAGTTTTTTTCTTCTGAAACTAAACAACCTATTCCAGGCAATGTGCAGATTTCTTTCCTACTAGAAAGAACCAAAAGAACAGAGACATTAATTTCTTATGAGCTCCCTTCCCTTTTGTGCACTGTTGATGAAAAGGAATCACCCTACACCCCCTATCTAATGCAGGGGCGGATCCAGCGGTGGGGCGGGGGCTCGAGCCCCTACCGCTACCGGACCCATGGAGCCCCCTGGAACCCCCCATAAATTTTTAGCATGGATGTATAATGCAGCAAGGGCTGAGGTCGAGCTGAAGGTACTTCAGCCCCTCCAAAAAAATTTCCAGGATCCGCCACTGATCTAATGTAACTCTTGCATTGTGCAAAACATTTCTGATGAGAACCATGTACATATCCATTCCGGCTTGTGTTTTCTTGTCTTGAGGGTGAATAAAATTCTTGGTGGCTTTCAGAGGCATGGCCTGTTCTAGCCACTGACACCTCTCTAGGGGAGGGGAGAGAGAGAATGACTACAAACTTTGGACGGCGCGGCGCGGCCAGTTCGCGTCGATGAGGTGATGCGCAGGGGATCTGCGGGGCTGGCATGTGGAGGAGAACATTTGGTGTGTGCTGTCTTGTTGGCGTTTGTGTGCTTATGAAGTACTTGAATTCTGTTGTATTCTGTTTGTTTTGGTTGCTGTCTTCATTTTTACTGTATGATATGGCAAGTGTTCTTTTGGTTAAGAACCAGTATGTTCGTTGTTTATCTGCCGCTGTTATGAACAAAATGTCTTACCTTCACAAGCATTGTATGCATATTCGTGACAGTGGGAAGACGCACATTCAGGTTAGTATAAGAAAATTACACATATTTCTTCAGTTCATTTATTAGAGCTCGACGGCAGATTAGCTTGTCAGGTTAGTACTTGTTTGCTGTGATCGATGGAGATAGTGATACATCACACGTGTACTAGTGATTGCAACAGGAAACACTAACTCAACTGGTGCTACAAGAGATTTGTAACTGCGTAGTTGGATGATCCAATTCTGGGCATAACATTGGCCTATTCAATTATTATTATTTACACCCAGACTTCTTTTTTTTTTTTTGAGAAATTTACTATTAGTATTGTTATAGAGACGACGCAGGAAAATGTTCTACTTGGTGATGATACACATAACAGAAGTTGTGGTGTACATTGCATATTAATTCCATCGTCGTCGTCATCATCTTGTCGGTAATGTATGCACGCCGTGCAGTTCAACTAGCAACGTCGATGCAATAAGCAGCCAATTGATAGGTTGCAGCTTGTTAACTAATAAATTGTTAAATCGGAGTCAACACCATGGTTTGGGGGGAAAATATAATATTGGTGCTTATGTAGACTGTGCTATCTAATCTACAAATTTTACGCAAAGTTTTCCCAGTATTCACGTGACGAAGAAGAGAAGGCTTGGGCAGAAAAATGCCCAGTTCAACCATTCCTCCGCTGCCACACCCTTTCGGCTCATGGTAAGCTCCCAGGTTCACCACGTGCTCCAGAGGAATCTTGGCAATAAATACTCCTAGTAGACTGTGCTGTGCCATGTGGACTGTGCTTCGGCAGAAAATGCTCAGTTCAACCATTTCTCTGCTTTGTAAGCTATTGGCTGTGGTAAGCTCCACGGCATCCCTTAATCAATAAAGAGCTCAGATTTATCCCCCTTTATTCTCTAATTCATGTCATGCCTCATTTGCATGCCGTGATCATGCAGAGGTAGAGCAAGTTTCGCTATATTTATGCCCGTTTCTGTTGAACCGCTGATTGAAGAGATCCTGTTGGGAGGGAACAATTCGTATCAACACATAGAGTTCTCCTTCTGCAGCACTCTGATCAGTGGTTTATCCATTGACCCATATTCAGGTACTTCTCTAGTTCTGATGGCTCTAATTCAGTGGTAATTTTTCTTTTTTTTTCCTGAGCCATTCTACTTGTAGCCATTGACTGAACAAGCTTTCTTTTAACGAGCACACACTTTGTTTGCTTTTTCCCTTTTTGCAGTTGTGACAGCGTGATCTGCCGTTTTCTCTTGGCGATTGACTGATAACCTCCTGCTATATATTTTCTGAAAGCAGTTACTTTTCATCTGTCAATATTTTAAAGTAGTGATGGGTTGATCAGTGGAGTAAACTGCTGGTGTATGATGATTACCATGGAGTCTTAACATCGGTTGTTTTTTCTTGGTGGAAGATAGGTTTGTAAGGTAAGACTTCTAATTGTGCTTCAGATCTTGGCATCGTTGTTTCCATGATGTTACTATAATGCAATATGTTATCACGACTTCTAAGCTAGCGTGTGAGAAATCAATTACAGTTAGTGATCTGGATGATAGATCCGACAAAGAAGAGCCATACCTAGACGATCTATGTATGTTGTAATACAATTCTTTCTAAGGTTCAATATGTCGGATACTAAGTAACTTTCCAGTTGATGACCCTCCAATTGAGTAAAACAAACCAAAAAGGGCACGTTAACTTATAGAACTAAAATAAATGTTAACTTGCAAACCAAAAATAAAATGGCAGAACTCTCTTCAGAAGGTGCATAGATGGCTGGAATCTGATCTCTAAGAGAAATCTCCATCTCTTATACGTCCTTGTCACCAGGAATGATAAAGAAGAGAGAAATCGAAGTAAGAAAGCCAAGCAAATAGAAAACATAAGAAAAGATGCATGGCATAGCTCATTTGGGCAAACTATTGATGTTAATTTCACTTGGAGAGCTATGTTTTACACCCACTCACTCATGGAGGACAGAACTCTAAACCTGAAGCATACATACACAAAGTCTCCAACACAAGTAAACTCTAACCCTAGAGTTTTAATAGAAGCTCCTCACATCACACCAAGCCCTAACCAGCCACTTCTTAGTAGATAATGCCACTTACAAATAGAGAAACTAGGTAACCCACACATAAATAGGTTTTACACGTACACACACATTTTTTAAAGCACGACTTCCATGACTTCAACAGCCCGATAAGACGCTCCATCCTCTAAGACATGAACTAAACCACTTAGGCCAATGCAATAGTTTTGTAAACCGCCACTCCACTCAATATTAGATAATTTTCTCAATTGTTATCCACTGGTCCTCATAAAGATGCGATGCCCAATACCTCATCGCCAAGATCGTACACCTGCTAGCACCACTTAAAATGCCTAAGTTCTATGTCATATCACATCACACCATAGTCCGTTATGTCCAATTACTTGTCGCTAAGATTGTACGCCTCCTCCAAAGGCCATCACCACTTAAAACGCACAAGTCCAATTGACACACCATATGTAGACATTTGCCTCCTTACAATTATTGTCTTTCTGCCATGTTTCTTCGCTTGAGATGATGTCTCACCCAGACTTACGTGACACGCCATGGCCTCTAGGCATCTCCATAGTATCGGCCTTGCTGTTGACCGCATCAATCACCAAGTGCCCTGCACATTAAAGAACAATCATTCAATCTGAACACACATGATATGCACTTAAATCTCTATTGTGGTTACGCACCAAAAAGAAAAGGGCAGGGGCTACAGGGAGACCGCAGAGAGGCTGCCTAAAGCCTTGAACACCCTAGGGATGATATCCGACTCTTTGCTAAAAAAGAATGTTTCACCTTTTCCAATGGCGCACTCAAGCGAGTACTTATAGCCATAAGGGCTCAGTTACACAGATACCCCTACCTATCCTTATCTTTGTAGGGGTATACTCGTCCTTCTCCTACTTGGAATTACCTAAACACCCCTACCTAAGTCTACTCTTCTAGGAGTACATATGCCATTTCCCTGGCCTTGTGGGCTTCACCTGTCCTGTTGGCGTTGTGGCCCGTTTGGGCCAAGGTGAGGGCCACTCCTCCAACAGTAGCATCTCATGGTTGAGGGCCTGACTTTTTATGGGCCGAGATGATGCCTGATGCCTCTTGGCCCCTCTGTCCCTTCGGCCCACCGAAAAAGCACTGGCATGAATTCCCACCCACTGTGCTCTGTGTGCGCTGTCGAGCGGAAACAACGAGGTGCGAATGAGCATGGCGACGGCTGTCGGGCTCACGTGGCGATGGTTGGCTTTTGAGCTTTTGGGAGGTCAGACATCGCGCTGGTCCTAGAGCGGTGTATGCCTCCTTGACTCATGTGCCCGTCTTAGTGGTGCCAACTGGGTCGGCGTGCAAGACCCCTAAGGGTCGTTCGGTCGTGGCAGTGGGTGTGGGTGCATGCGTGGCACTGGTTGGTTTCTCGATTTGTGTGTAGTGAGGTGTCACGTTTGCCCTGGCCAGGTGCGCATCCCCTTGAGTCCCGTGCCCTACCCGAGCATTAACTGCCGCTGTTGCCTCTCCTTTTTAAGCACGCTCATGTCATATGGGTTGCCCCGTTTGCTTTTTGAGTGCTCCTTGCTCTTGCACCCTTTACCACATTATTTCAACGTTGCTGCTATCCTGCCATCGCTCTCTCCTCTTCCTTCGCTCACTGCCCATTCCATCGTTAAGATGGTGCACAAGTGACCGCCGCGGCCATGGTTCGACATGAGCCCCCTCTACCAGCTAGGTTGATCAGGATGATTGTGTGGAGATGGCGACTGGAAAACAATGGAAAGTAGTGGAGATAGCATCAAAGGAGATGGACTCCCTAGTGCACGACAGCAAGATTGTGTCCTGTGATGTCGTGCGCCTTCCTGAAGGCGAAGAGGTCAAGCCACATCTGCAAGAGGGTGAGACCATCGTATTTGTGATGTACTTTGATGCCAGACTTCGCATCCCAGCCACACAATTCATTGGAGACCTACTGCGGCTGTATGAGTTGGAGCTCCCGCAGCTGACTCTGAATGCCATCGTTCTGTTGGCTGTCTACTCATGGGTGGTCTGCTTGGATGACAGCCAGCCTCACACGGGGGTCTTCGCATCACTACATGACGCTTGATGCCAACCGAAGCACATCAGTTCTAGCCAGATTTCCAATTTGGGCAGCGTGAGCCTACAGCTTCGCAACCCCTCCTCATGGGACTTCCCTGCCAACTCGACCTGCACGAAGTGGGAGTTCCACTGGATGGAGCATTGGTTTAATCACAAGATTGAGCACAACAACAATATTCACTTCACCAGGCATCTCATGGACTTCGTTTAGACCCCCGCTATGGTACTGGATTGAGACTTTGCGTAGTCGTCCTCTAGTTGAATATGTGGGTCTGTGCCGAAGAGTTCTGCATGCTCCGCCTATCTCCTCTGGCTCACCGGTGGGAGGATGACGACGATGACGGTGGTGACGAGGATGACTTACGTGTCCTCATCATGCTCGGCTCTACTATGGCGGAGCACCATGAGGCGCCCCTAGCCCGAAGCGGGGCGCCCTACAAATTTGGGTGAGGGCCTAACCCCTGGCGTGGCCGACTTGGCAGGCTATAGAGAAGCTGAGGGCATGGACCCCTCACCCAGCCTGGCAATGGACTTGCCGGCTTTGACAACATGCACCTAGCCAGCTTCACCGAGGTGCCTGCCAAAGTGAGCGTGCGTGAGTTCCCCTCTGGCCCTGTCGGAGGGTTTTCATTTTGTTTTGCGGGTATTGGATAGAGATTCAAGCTTGGAGGATGGTACACTGCCACCCCGAGCTAGCCCCCCCCTAAGTGGTGACGTCTATTAGGGAAGTGTTGGTCACACCGAGGCGAAGGTATGATAGACTAGCTATTGTTACTTTTCCTCTTTTTTTTGGTGTATGTATATATATTGCAACGTATTGTGCTTCCCAAGCTATTGCTCTGGCGCGGTCAATATGGACGGCAACGCTCTCAGAGGCATCGAGCCTATGGGAGCAGGCCAAGGCCGAGACGCTTCGCTGATCTTTGGAGGAGCATGAGAGCCACATCCACTTCCTCGAGGCCAAAAGGGTGAAGAAATTGGTAGTCACAAAGGCTACTATGGCCGAAGCCAATGCCCGTGCCACCAAGGAGAGGGAGAACTTTCTCCAACAGGTGTCCGCGATAGAGAAGGATAAGCACGGGTTGCAGTCCGAGGTTATGGAGGGTTAGATGCTTCATGATCAGTGACCAACGATGGCATGAGTGGCCATGCAGAGCTTGGAGGCAACCCTCACGGACCTTGTAGTTAAAGTCCCGCTGATTTTCCATGGCCTGGAGGATCTATGGGGGAGTATACAGCGCATGATGTATGCGTCGCCACTTTCCTTAAGGGCGGCTCATGCGTATGGGGACCATTGCTCGTTTGTCACTGCACAGATATTTCTCGGTCTTCTACACGTCCACATGTGTGAGCATGTGACCAGGCTGGTAGACATGACTCTAGACCTTCCCTCGGGGGATACCACCATGCTACACACGATCCATGCAACCCGGCACTCTGCCCATTCCTTCTGGCAAAATCGGTGGGACTACTTGGGCAATGCGGTGGTGAAGGTGTCTCTTCGGCGTGCTCTTGGGAGCTGCCATCGAGTTGGGGACATGGCTCGAGGAAGTGGTCCTTGGGCGTCCACCTGGTACAGGACCTACGGAGGCCTCCAGGCAGGTGTGATGCTGCCCCGCTTGTGTGTTATCCATAGTCTTTTTTCATGGTGGGCCCTTCGGATAGGACCTTTCTTTTGTAACTCTTACTTTTGATAATATTGGAATGCGTTGGCAATAGTTTCCCTTGCCTGTTATGGCAAATGCCTTGTAGCTTTTGGAGCTTGTTCAACTTGGTGATTTTGATCAATGTCTTGCTTAGGCAGGGGCTCAACGAAGATTGTCACTCAGTTACCAAGAGCCTGCTTTGGAAGGGGTTTTGCCACTAGCGCCATGTAGAAGATTCGTTGCAATTCTGGGCAGGCTTTGAGCCTCGATCGCACATTCGGCCGGATGCCTACATAAAGATTGAAAACAATGAGACCAAGTGACAACATGTCCTCGAGAGGGGGTGCAGGTAATGAAGCTGTCTGGGTTGACTGTATCTACATATGGTTAGCTTTTGTTCTTATGTGAAGAAAAAGTCGTTCCCTTTGATGGCCTGCATGCCTATGCTGTGTTCGGAATTAGGCTCAATGACGATGTTCCTTAGGACGATATAGCATTTGTGTGCTCCATCCCCACTCTTCGAACTTATGATCGATGAAGACGGGCCTTAGGACAAGGAGAGCTTCACGCGCTCCATCCCCACACTTCGAACTGAGGGTCGATGAAGGCAAAACTTAGGACAACTATAGGTTTGCGCGCTCTATCGCCACACTTCGAACTGATGGTCAAGGAAGGTGGGTCTTAGGATGATGATAGCTTCACGCGCTCCATCCCTACACTTCGGATGGGGTCGACAAAGGTGGGACTTAGGATGACTAGATGTTCATGTGCTTCGTCCCCACACTTCGGACTAAGGTTTGACAAAGACAGTCCTTTGGATGAGGAGAGCTTCGTGCGCTCCATCCCCACACTTCGGACTAAGGGTCGATGAAGACGAGCCTTTGGACGAGGAGAGCTTCACATGCTTTGTCCCCACACTTCGGACTGAGGGTCAACGAGGGTGGGCCATTGCATGAGGAGAGCTTCATGCTCTCCATCCCCGCACTTTGGACAAAGGGTCGATGAAGGTGGGACTTAGGACGAGGAGAGCTTCGCACACCCTGTCCCCCACTTCGGATTGAGGGTTGATGAAGGCAGGCCTTAGGACGAGGAGAGCTTCACGTGCTTCATCCCCACACTTCGAACTGAGGGTCAACGAAGGTGGGCCTTAGGACGAGAGAGCTTCACGTGCTTCGTCCACACACTTCGGACTGAGGGTCGACGAAGGAGGGCCTTAGGATGAGGAGATCTTTGCACGTTGTCCTAAGCTTTTATTAGGAGCCAGAGAGCTACTAGCTTGCTTGTGCTTTTGTGGAGGTCAGCGTAGAGCCCCGGGGCTCTGCGCCATTCTTTATACTCTGTAGAGTGGCCTTGAATTTGCAGCACTATTGGAGGGGCTAGTGCCGAGGGAGCTTCGGTGTGTTGCTGCACTAAGCAATTACAGGTGCTCTTACTTCCTAGGCATGCTCCCTGGTTATGCTCTCGCAGAGGGCCGCAATGGAGGTGCAGTCATGGGTGAGATGGCCTCTGTGGCCATGGACCTCGCACCAAAGCCCTTGCTGACACCCGTCCTCGCAACCTCGCCCCTTCCATGTCCCCGTCCCCTTTGGCCATGACCTCAACCTCCGTGGCATTACCTTTGTCAGCTCCTTTGATGTTGAAGACGTAGAGTAAGCCCCCTTCGCTGCTTGTGACTTACTCCTCCTTTGGGGCCCCTAGGGCATCCCTTGCTTCGGAGACTGTCAGCTTCGCCTTGGCCTCCCACCGCGTGGCGTCTTCCAACGCCCTAGTGTATTGCTCTATTTGTTGAAGAGCTTGGCCACTGACTTTATGGGTGTTCGTGTATTGTACTTGATGAGTGAACCTTTTTGGAGACCTTGAATGGAAGCATTGATTATGATGGTGTCGTTGACGTCTCTGATCTGGCAGCGAACCTTGGCGAAGAGCTTAAAGTAGGCTCGTAGCTTCTCTCTTGGCTCCTGTCTTACTATGAAGAGCTGGTCGGTGTCCGTGCGCTCCACATAATTACCCTGAAAGTTATTGTGCATAAGGCTCCGAATTTGCTCCCATGCGTACACAAAACTAGGGGCGATGGTAAAAAACCAAGAAAGCACCACACCTTGGAGGGCAAGGGAAACCCCTTGGCCTTCATCGTATCGTCACCCCCTGCTGCTTCAATCACCATCTCATAGATGCACAAAAATTCACTAGAGTCCGTTTCACCTTTGTATGGCTCCACAGTGGGCATCTTGAAGTCCTTCGGCCAGGCACTCTGTTGTAACCTTGTGGAGAGAGGTGACTCCAAATCCACGTGACGAGAGGTTTCCATGCTGGTCTGTCGATCCTCTACCCTGGCCACGGTTACCTCCTCTTCTGCCAAGATAGGGCTGCCTCGGTTCGGTTCTCCCACATCTTGTACATGGCTTACCGCATGTCTACTAGCTCTTGCTATAGCGTGCCACAGATTGCCTCAAGGGCGTCTCTACTTGTACCTACACTTGTACTATATATCCCTATCTTTGTAGGGGGTACACACGTCCTTTCACCTACTTGGAATTACCTAAACACCCCTACCTAAGTCTGCTCTTCTAGGGGTACATATGCCATTTCCCTAACCTTGTGGGCTTCACCTGTCTTGTTGGTGCTGTGGGCCATTTGGACCAAGGTGGAGGCCACTCCCCCAACACTCTCATTAGTACAACAACACATTCATGGACTCGCGCCAAGACACACCACCAAAACCAACTCAACTCACTCTCAGCACAAGCTGATATGACTGCCAACCAATGACCGGTTATACCACCAACAACCTACTCTTAGAAACATGGGACCGATCATACTGCAGCACCCATGCTGGTCTAATTGCTCAACACCCACTAGTCAGACCACCATGCACTAGCCGGATAGGCCGGCGGTCGGTCTGATTACTAGCCAAAGGTTGGTCAGACTGCAAGCCAGTTACACTATCAGTTGGTCTGATCGCTAGCCAAAAACCAGTCAGACCACCGCCACTCTGACAGCAAAAACCAAAGATCAAATGACACAAAATCAAACTCAAATATTGACAACAAAACATAAGCAAAATTAAAAAGTCATCACCATCATGGGGTACATGATTTTACACAAAACCTACGGTCTCTCTATTGTTGCAAATCCGTACTCTCACTATATTAAGTTTTTTCAAAATGTAAACCGCAAGGTCGTGATACCTCAATAAATGACAATTTGTGGAAACAAAAATGGAAGCGCAAAAATTCTCCAAAAAAGGAAGGGCAAAATACTAACACTAAAGTTGACAACTCAAATCCTCAATAACCTACCGTACTAATCAATTTGCCAAACACCAACGTGAATCTTTTTTCTTGAACCTTTTGGACGTAAGTTGATTGGAAAAGCTACAGTCGTGATAGCATATTAGCTTCTCATCCACATGGACTAGCATAATGCATGATTTGCTACTAGAATCCCCCGCAAAAAAGAAAAACTATTGGAAGACAAAGTGTGAAAGCAATAAGTTGGGCATACAATTGTTTACCTTGAACACGTTTTTACCAAGTGTGGAAGTAATGTACAAATATTAAAAACCTACTTTTAATACGTTTACATTGTTGTATAACTTCACAACTAGGTCCCCCAATTTTCTGGGCATGTACCAACATACGTGTTGTGCAAAAGCTAAAGGGCGTATAAAGACATTATTGGAGTTCCATAGCTTAGTTATTGAACTTATTCAAAATGTAAACGGTAAAGATTTGTGGATCTCTGTGACAAAGATATATGTTTAGTGAACTGTGTGTAATTTTCATAATATCCTAACACAAGTTGTGCATTCATTGCCAGCCAGAGAGTTTACCACTCTGATATAAATCGCCTGGTATTTTTGGTGGATCTCCTTCATCAAGCTTGTTTGATGGCAAGCATACTGGATTCTTTGGTTGGATCATGTGCCAAGAAGTTGCAAGATATCATTATGGAGGAGGCAATACTCATTCTAGGAGTAAAAGAAGAGCTCAGAGAACTACAACGAACAATGAAGCAAATACAATGCTTTCTTAATGATGCTGAACAAAGGAGGACAGAAGACCAAGCCGTTAACAACTGGATTGGTGATTTGAGAGATGCTATGTATGATGTTGATGATATTATCGACTTGGCAAGATTTGAAGGAATTAAGCTGCTAGCAGACTACCGTTCATCTTCATCATCAAAAAAGTCAATTGCGTGTACTGGCTTATCATTTTTCTCTTGCTTTCCTAATGTTCCGAGACGTCATGAGATTGCTGTTCAGATCAGGGACTTCAACACTGAACTTAAGAAGATTTCAGAGCTAGGTAAAAATTTTTTACAGCTTCATAATCTGCAACCTAAAGCAAAAGTTTCGGCACCAAACCAGATGAAAAGTTGCCCCCTCGTGGAGCCTAATCTTGTGGGAAAGGAAACTTTACATGCTTGCACAAGATTGGTGGAGTTAATGCTTGCACATAAGGAAAAGAAGACCTACAAGCTTGGTATTGTTGGAACAGCAGGGGTTGGAAAGACAACTCTAGCTCAGAAAATATATAATGACTACAAAATAAAGGGAACCTTCAACAGACAAGCATGGATTTGTGTTTCTCAGGAGTACTCTGGAGTTGACCTCTTGAAAGAAGTTCTTCGAAATTTTGGGGTACATCAAGAGCAAGGCGAAACTGTAGGAGAGCTCAGCAACAAGCTTGCATTAGCCATTGAAGAAAAAGTTTCTTTCTTGTATTGGATGACGTCTGGAAGCCCGAGGTATGGACTGATCTACTAAGAACTCCATTACACGCTGCTACTACAGGAATACTTCTGGTAACAACTCGACATGATACAGTTGCACAAGCTATTGGGGGTAGAACATATGCATCGAGTTGAATTGATGTCAACAGACATAGGATGGGAGCTGCTGTGGTGGAGTATGAACATTAGTGAAGAGAAAGAAGTGCAAAACCTTCAGGATTTAGGGATGGAGATTGTTCGTAAATGTGGTGGCCTTCCTCTCGCAATCAAGGTTACTGCTAGTGTTCTAGCAACTAAAGAGAGAACTGAGAACCAATGGAAAAAGGTTATAAACAAAAGTGCTTGGTCTATGAGCAAGCTTCCTACCGAGCTGAAAGGAGCTTTGTATTTGAGTTATGATGAGCTACCATGTTATTTGAAGCAATGTTTCCTCTATTGCGCCTTATATCCAGAAGATAGCTACATGTATCGTGATGACCTTATCAGGTATTGGGTTGCTGAAGGTTTTGTGGAAGAGCAAGAAGGGCAACTTCTCGAAGATACAGCTGAAGAATATTACGACGAGTTGATATATCGGAATCTCCTTCAACCGGATCGTTCATATCTTGACCATCATAGGTGCAAAATGCACGATCTTTTAAGGCAGCTTGCTGGACATTTATCAGAAGATGAAATTTTTTGTGGTGACCCACAATCATTAGAGGCTAAAAGTTTGTCCAAACCACGACGTATTTCTGTTGTTACTAACAAGGATTCTGTTATATTCCCGGATATGGACAAGGAGAAGATTAAAGCAAGGACTATGTGTATTCATTGTGGCAAACCACCAAGAGTTGATATAACAATTTTCAGAATACTTCCACGCATTCGAGTTTTGGATCTGACCAATTCAATTATACAAAGTGTTCCAGATTGTATTGCAAGTTTGATCCATCTACGATTACTTGACCTTGATGGGACCAACATATCTTGCCTTCCAGAGTCCATTGGTTCACTTAAAAACCTTCAGATACTTAACTTGCAGAGGTGTAAATCTTTGCACAGTCTTCCTTCGGCAATCATCAAATTGTACAGTTTAAGGCGCCTTGGTCTTGAAGATACTCCAATAAATCAGGTTCCAAAAGGGATAGGCAAATTGAAATTCCTCAATGATTTACAAGGATTTCCTATTGGTGGTGGAAGAGGTAATGCTAAAACACAAGATGGATGGGACATGGAAGAGTTGGAACATCTTTCACATCTAAGGCGGCTTGATATGAACATATTGGAAAGAGCAACTCCTTGTAGTACAGATTCAATGCTAATAGATAAAAAGTATCTCAGAGTTTTAAATCTAGTGTGCAGTGAACGTAGAGATGAACCATATTCAGAAGAGGATGTTAGCAATATTGAGAAGATCTTTGAGCAGCTAATCCCTCCACACAACATGGAAGATCTAATTATTTGGGGATTCTTTGGTCAGAGGTATCCAACGTGGATTGTTACCACCCATTTGTCTTCAGTGAAACACTTGAGCCTCATATATTGCAAATCCTGTGTGCATCTTCCACCGATTTGGCAGCTACCCAACTTGAATTGTCTGAGAATTGAGGGAGCAGCCGCAGTTACCAAGATCGGACCCGAATTTGTTGGCTGCGGGGTGGGTAATCCTGGATCCACAGAGGCGGTTGCTTTCCCCAAGCTCGAATCGTTGGTCATACGAAATATGCCCAACTGGGAGGAGTGGTCCTTTGTTGAAGAAGAAGCAGCAGCTGCGGAAGGGGGAGAGGACGGAGCTGCTGTGAAGCAAAAAGTAGAAGCCCCACCTCCAAGGTTGCAGCTGCTGCCTCGTTTGAAGGGGTTGGAACTTGAGGACTGCCCCAAGCTGAGAGGTCTCCCACGACAGCTTGGAGAGGAGGCCACCAGCTTGAGAATGCTTCAATTAAGGGTAGCAAGCTGCTTGAAGGTGGTGGAGAACCTCCCGCTCCTCTCTGAGACCCTTATAATCAATAGATGTGGACGCCTGGAGAGGGTCTCGAACCTTCCTCAAGTGAGAGAGCTGCGTGTAGGTGGCTGTCCAAGCTTAAGGCACGTTGAGAAGTTGGACAGTTTGCAACAGTTGTGGCTAGCCGAGGATATGCAAGAGATCTCCCTGTGGGTGCCTGGGCTTCAACAACAGCATCAACAGCTTCATGGCGAAGACTTGGATGTCTACGCGTGGGTCTAGATGGCCACAGAAATACAAGGTATTAACACTGATATGACATTTAGTTTTCTCTGTCTTAATTATCTGTAATAATGTAGGGACGAGGCATTATTGCCTTTGGTGGGAAAGAAAGAAATAACGCTGGAGTTCAACTCCGCATTGCTTGGCTGTTGGGTAACTTACGTACATTAAACCTTCGATGAAAGTGATTTGTGGTGGATCATATGTATAGGAGATATTTATGTTAGAATATCTAGCCAAAACATGAGATGGGTGAACTTCTCATGTTCCTTTCCAGTATGTAACATTAGCAAAATTAGCTAGCCCTGGTCCTAGCCGAATTGTCGATTTTCCTTCTTTAGGCTTGCGGCCAGTCTCTAAGCCTGTTAGCTCAAAATCTGCCTATCCATATCAGCTCTGTCTTGTCTAAGCCCAAAATTGCTTAGCTCTAGTTCATCTGGGACTGGTAAAATCTGATTTTTATTTATGTTTGATAGGATTGTAGGAAATGTAAATATTGCAAAACATCTCACTTATATTTGCATTGTCTTAGAAATTTTTTGTTTACATAGCCATGCTTATTTTTATGTGCTTGTTTATTTTGTAGGTTGTTAATCCTGAAGGCACGTCCAATTGAGTCATCGTTGTATTATTTTTTCATCTTTTTTTTTCGCCAGAGTTATTGCTCCATACGTGACAACAAAATACCAAAAAAATTAAAAACATCAAAATCATAAAAAAAATTCAAAAAGAAAAGAATGAAAATGACACAAACTAAAAATGGGAGCTCTGCTTTACTGCTTGTACGCCGTGTTTGGTGATTTTTGTGATAATTTGTGTATTTTACTTTTCATTTTTGTGGGTGGGTATTTTTCATAAGAGCAAGCTGCTTGAAGGTGGTGGAGGACCTCCCGCTCCTCTCTGAGAACCTTGTAATCCAGACATGTGGATGCCTGGAGAGGGTCTCAAACATTCCTCAAATGAAAGAGCTGCGTGTATCTGAATCTGACGCACCGGAGGACCTTGCTGAATGCTGACTCGCTGCCGTCGGCCTGTTCGTCAGCAAGGTGCCCCGCCGTTGGCGTTGCAGGGACGAGCTGGAAGCACTTGGTTGCTCACTCTGCTTGGTTACTGACTTATTGAGGTTCTTGTTGGCATTTGTGTGCTTGTTTGGTTGGTCGCTTGTCATGCGAGGTGCTCTGCATGGCCGGTAATCTCGGCACCGTGGCCGTGGTCATCCAGAAGGACTCGGGTACGCCCATCTCAATGCTCTCGCGGCAATATGTAATATAGGCAACACCAGTGATAGTATTCGTGTCCAAACAACAATGGTAGTAATTGTGTGGAGTTGGCAAAAAAAAAAAAGAAGGAAAGAGTATTTGTCACGTACCAAAATAAGGCCTAGGTGTGACAGCCACCACATATTAGTGGGCAGCAGCCCAAAAGCATGTTAAGACTACTTTAAAATCCAAGAACAATGGTAATAGCGGCAGAAGCGAAATAAACAAAAAAATATACTCAGCAACTGCTATCGCCAGCTAACCTCAAAACCATCATACTTACCTTTTTATGCTACGCAAATCACCAACAAGCAGTGAGTATTTTCGATCATACTCAGCAAGAACAGTAAAGTAGAATGCATAATAATATGACAATTTGAAAAATAGTTAAATAAAACATTGGTAACTGAACATAAAGTAAAATACGATGCTCACAAGAATAAATGCATGTCATGCATTAGATTTATAGATTCTCTACAGAGTTTTTGTTGTTCGGTAAAATAACTTGTGTAGATCTAATCATATATCAGTTGTCCAACCACTTCATGTGGTACCCGTGAAGTTGTCTCCTGTGAGCTAAACTCGAACTGGAATTGATTTGTGCTGCCCCTTCATACTGCCCATGCTGCTCTCGTCTAAGCGGGCAACTCAGGGCCTGTTCTTTTTGGCTGTGGCTTGTGTTTTTTAGACTGTTTGTATGAGAGAATACAGAGTAACAGAAACTCACGTGCGGTTTTTGCCAATATAAATGAAGTCAGTAAAGTATGTACTACAATTAACTAGTAGACGCTATCTTGAAAAAAATACTCCGTTTAAAAACTAGTTACTGTAGAAAAGCCGAAAAGCAGCTTTTAGAAGCTGAAAAGAACAGGGCCTCATTCAAGGATCCTCTGCAATGAATATTGATTAGCCACACATTATATTTCAAACTGGATCAAATAAACAGTTATTTGTACGCTTAAATGGATCACCCGTGCAATTGCAGCCACCACATAATAATAATAATAATAATAATAATAATAATAATAATAATAATAATAATAATAATAATAACAATAACAATAAGGAGTAAACAACTAGCCATTGCATAAGCCTACGGATATTAATGCAACGATAGCAATTGAACAACTCTGTTAATGCCAGATTTTGATTAGCCTCATGCTCATGCATGTGCCAATCACCTGCAAATCATACTTACAATGCAAATTGATGCATTAGGACTGCATCACAATAACTCAGAACAGAGCACAGATACAACCATATTATAAACCACATATATCGGTACTGTAAGCAGCGTACCAATTTAAAAGCAGTTAAATTAAAGCCCACAAACAAGGTGAAAGCGCAGCCTGCCTTAATAACTGATTGGGCACTATTCGACACCTGTTGTGCCCGTCAACATTGATCTTGCGATGGTACATCAGATCCCTCAGGTAATTATATTGATCCAAGGAATACATGTAAAAACATGATCACATGCATGTAAAAACAGCATTGTACTTATCATCCTTCCCCAGAATAAGGTACTGTTAAATTCTACATGCTAGTACTATCTAAGCAAGCTGAACTTAGCTAAACCATTCCATAATTTATTTAATAGGCTTGAGCTGTATAGGCGGTTCAATTGCACCAGGACATGCACATACTAGTCAGCCCCAGTATCTGAACTCGTGCATTACTTCCTTGCTGTCAAAATCACCAGAAGAACTACTCATAAGCCGTTCTGCACCTCTGCTCAATTTCTTGTTATTGGAGTCTATTTTATTGCTTCTCGTTCCCCATTGGTGAGGTGGTAAGCAAGTACACATCATACAAGTTCTATCCCTGCTTGAGAACAGAATACGTGTACTTATTAGTTGCAAAACAGGGACATGTAAGCATTGACAAGAAGATGCCATCTCTGCAAGCTAAGCGTCAGCAGCTCCAAATGTTGACCACCAACACCAATTTCGTTTTTTATCTTCTGGTGAACAACACTTTTCTAATGCAGATCAGATATCATGGATATTTCTCAAGAATCTGATAGGCACTGCTTAAGATACATGATTAAGATAAGAAAGTTTATAAATTGGTTTGGTTGGGGTGCGCTAGGCCCAGGCTGTAGTGCAACGCCTAGGCGACACACAAAGACCCCAGTGGCTAGTGGCAAGCCACTGTGGTGGACCCTTCCCTATAAAAAATAAATTTAATATCACAGTGGACACATGGCCCACATATCAGATATTAAACTGGTAAGAATAGATACTATTAAACGCAAGTGTGTGTATCAGAGAGAAACACAATAAAGAGATACTAGTTGAGAGGAAATCAGTAAGCGTTGTGTTCATCCAGTGTGTTCGCGTGAGTTCAATCTACCATCTTGGTGTGTTTCTGTAGGGATCCGATCCAACAGGTACTAGGGATGGTTGGATCATGAAATAGTCAGCCGTGTTTATCTCCTGGATTTTGAACGGGCCTGATCGGCGAAAAGGAGGTCCTTGCTGAATCTTTGGCTCATTCTTTGTCGGCTGTTCGTCGACAAGGTGCCCGCCGTTGGCGGTCAGACTCTGCTTGGTTATTGACTTATTTGAGGTTCTTGTTGGCATTTGTGAAGTAGTTGAATTCTGCTGCATTCTGCTTGTTTGGCATGCGAGGTGCTCTGCATGGTCGATAAGCTCGGCATGGCCGTGGCGTCGAAGGTGGGGTTCTGGTCCAAATCTCTGAATGAATTTCAGTCCAAATCTCTGAAACAGACACGAGGATATGCCTCTTTTTCTTAGCATGATGGATACCTAACCACATTTTTCAGAAGAGAACAAATCGCTGCTCATAATTCCAAGCAAGTGACTTGGCTTGGCTTGACTTGGTACGTAGGAACATTCAAAGCATATGGGAACAGTCGTAATAGTGGAATGAGACCGAGACTGCGCCGACATGGACAGCCAAGGGAGGCTTCACCATTCGTGCCTTCCCCGGGGTTGACTCCGAAAGTCTGCCTTCTCATCGCTTGTTTATTTGAACTAGCCCAACCAGCGCCGGTCCTAGGGTTTTGAGGGCCCTAAGGCGAACTTGTCGTGACGGGCCCATTAGACCATGTATAAAATTTTATAATATATACGTGCTAATTTTACTTGCAAAGCGAAAACGAATCCAATAATATATTTTTAATTTAGCATGTCTGATAATTATCAACGAACAATGTAGACTAAAATAACAATATATTTGTACTTTTAGAACTAATATGATTACCTTAAGGAAGAATAGAACTCCATCATATCCATTGCTTCTCATAAAATGATACTTCTTCGGGCATTTCTTGATGCAAAATCATCAAGGACGGTATTGAGATCAATAGTGTCCAAGACATCCTTCTCGATGGTGCACATAGCCAAGCCATTTAACCTTTCCTGTGACATAGTTGATCTCAAATAGTTCTTCAACAACTTCAATTTTGAGAAACTGCTTTCAGCCGAAGCTACAGTCACAGGTACAGTTAAGAGGATTCGATAGGCAACTGATACATTTGGATAGCAATCTGCAGCCATAACAAACTCCAGAATCTCAGGCGCTGACATCAAAGCATCTGGCAAAGTCACTTGCAACACCTTTAATTCTGAAAAAAAATTCATTGATCTCAACATCGGATGAGTTATCATGAGAAAATGTTTAGAGTAAACCAACTATTTTCTATCAACCACCTCACCATTGCTTAACTTTCTGGAGTAGTAAGCATATGAAAAACGTCTATTATTAGCATCTAAAGGGAACTGAAGATTCAATTCTCTCACCGGCCCTTTTTCAATCAATATATCTCTACCCTTATTATCAAGATTTCCCCAAGTTCTAGGATCAAAGACATCATGAATAGAAGCTTCTTGCACATCATCAATTGAATTTTCAGGTTGAGAGGAAGGCTGTAAATTTTCATTCTCTGTAGCATGGTCATTGGCATCAACTTCTTCTTCTTCACTTAAATTATCAATAACTTGCAGCTGCCCTTGTTCTTCAATATCAGGTGCATATACTTCTACAGGATTATCATCAAGCACAACACTGCTCGAAGCTGAAAAAAAACTTATGTATAGCACCTTTTTGTGATTGAATAAATTGATCTTCTAGTTTTCTTCGTTTTCTTTTCTCAGCCCCCGACAAATGTTTCTTAGGTAACATTCTAAAATTCTAACACCTAAATTAGAATAAAAACACGACTATATGAGTACAGAGTACTAGAAGTCTTAAATACTGTACAAAAAATTAATTTAGATTAAAAAAGAATAAAGAAAAAAAATACCTAGGGCATGTACTCTGAAGTCTGAAGTCTGAATCTCCGGTCGGTGTAGGACTGTAGGTTCACGGACTCGCGGTCTCTGCAGTCTGCTCGCGTGGGAATTGGGAAAAGAAACGAGATTACACATTGTTGATTGTTGACACAACCAACGTCCAGCATGCTGCATGCATGTGGGCTGTGGCATAACTCACGTAAGCGTAACGAGATTACGAGACGAGACGTAGCGAGAGATCAGAGGACGTACGGAATTACGGATTCAAGCTTCGAGGACGCCAGGAGCCCAGGACGGCCGACGGCCGACGGCGTCGTAGAAGTTAGAACCTGAGAATCTGAGATCGCCGCCGCGCCGAGGGGGCAGGAGACGCAGAGCCGCGCGCTGGGACTCGTCCGACGTTTGGCCTTCTGGCTTCTTGGGCCGGCGTCGACGCGTCGTATTATACTCGCATAGCCGTATAGGGTTGGGGTTTGTATACTCACGTTTGGGCCCCTCCCTTATCTGGGCCCTAGGCGGTCGCACCCGGTGCACCTCCCTAGGGCCGGCACTGAGCCCAACTGTAAATAGCCAAACCAAGAAGGACGAGCCAGCATTAAGTCCAAGAGTGTGAATTTAATAAAGAGAAGGGGCAGTGCAAAAATGCATGCCCGGTATTTCGGGGAAATGCAGGTCTTGTCCCGTGAAAGTCCAAGTCAATCCATCCATGTCGTCGCCTTCTTTCATCTAACTACTCCAAGCGGCTTCAAACTCCACAGTAATATATAATTGCAAAATGTCAAGCAGACTGCTGGCATGTTTGCAAATGTTTGTGTTGTCTAGTGGCTGAGAAAAACAGCATCACAGTCACAAAATTCATAATGCAGTAGTATATTATTTTTCTATGAGGGCCATGATGAACGCTCGAGAAATCGATGGCTTCAGATCGGACTTTTTAATACCGTTTCGTGCTGCATGTGAATCGTCACCTAAACTGGTACAAAGAAAGCCTAATACTGTACTAGCCTAAATACGGTCATACCGATTCGATATCGCCAATATCAGCCATCCTAGCTTTGATTCGATCAAATGTTGGCGATGCAGTGGAATTGATAATATTATCTATTGAACTATATGATATATTTAATAATACTAATATATATTTTAAATAATATTACAAGTGATATTTGATGTACATATAATTAAACAAATATATATTTATAAATATATACTTGTATTATTATATTAAATTCGATCTGATGACGCTGATATGGATGATGCGGAACATACCATTTCAAGAATCAGACTAGTATGACTTCCGGTATGGTACGACAACTTTGGTTTAGATCCAATAGGATGCTTTCTATTAGAAGAGCTGAATCTCTTTTTTTTCCTTGAGCCCAACCGTAAATAGCCAAAGCAAGAATGACAAGCCAGCATTAAGGCCAAGGGTATGAATTTAATTAAGAAAAGGTGAAGTGCAAATATGCAAGCACGGTATTTGGGAAATGCAGGTCTTGTCCGTCATAGTCGATCAATGCACAGCACTAATAATTGCAAAGCGACAAGCGGACTAATCACCTTCGGCATATTTGCAAATATTTTTACGCAAGGTCTTCCAGATTTCAGATGATGCAAGAAGAGGAGGCTTGGCAGAAAAATGCTCATCCATTCCTCTGCGCGACACCCTTTCGGCTCATGGTAAGCTATTGGCTATGGTAAGCTCCACGGCATCCCTCAAATCAATAAAGAGCTCAGATTTCTTCCCCTTTATTCTCTAACTCATGCCTGATTTGCATGCCGTGATCATGCAGAGGTAGAGCAAGTTTCACGATTCTGTTGGACCGCTGATTGAAGATATCCTGTTGGAAGAGAACAATTCGTATCAACACGTAGCGTTCTCCTTCCGCAACACTCTATCGATGGTTTATCAATATTTAGGTACTTCTCTAGTTACGATGGCTCTAATTCGGTGGTGATTTATCTTGTTTTTCCCTGAGCCATTCTACTTGTAGCCATTGACGGAACAAGCTTTCCTATAACGAGCACGCACTTTCTTTTCTTTTTCCCTTTTGCGGTTGTGGCACTTTTCTGCTGGCGATTGACTGATAATCTCCTGCTATATATTTCTGAAAGCGCTTTTCATCTCCACAGGTTTAGTCCGTCGATATTTTGAAGTAGTGATGGGTTGATCAATGGAGTAAATCTTCTTTGGTGTGTGATGGTTACTATGGAGTCTTAACATCGGCTTTTTTCTTTGTGGAAGATAGGCTTGTAAGGTAAGACTTCTAATTGTACTTCAGATCTTCGCATCGTTGTTTCCATGATGTTACTATAATGCAATATGTCATCACGACTTCTAGGCTAGCGTGTGAGAAATCAATTACGATTATTGATCGGAAGATGCATCCGACAAAGAAGTCATACCTAGGCGATCTATGTAGGTTGTAATACAAAAGTTACAAATAATGGAATTCTTTTTGAGGTTCAGTTACTTTCCAATTGATGACCCTCCAATCAAGTAAAACAAACCAAAAAGGCACGTAAACTTATAGAACTAAAATAAGTGTCAACTTGCAAACCAAAAATAAAATGGCGAATGATAAGTCGAGTTGATTATTGACTTTGTGAACCACCATGGATCTTTTCCTTGAGCCCTTTTGTCTAGATTGATTGGAAAAGCTACAGTCTTGATAGGTAGTGTATTATCTCCTCATCCACATGGACCGGCATTATGCATGATTTACTGAATTTAATAGCCACTCCACTCTCCAAGTGTGAAAGTAACACGGTGCACTAAAGGCATTATTGGAGTGTTGACTATTGCTGATTCTTATTGCCAACCTTATTGGTACCAGAATACACTAGACATCTACCTGTATACATGTTGTGCAAAAGAGCAGGATCGGTATGGCAAGTCAGACAGGGTGGATGACTCTTCAAAACTTTTCCCCTGGTATTAACAACTCTGTGCAACGTAAACACAAACTCACCAAAGCCAAGAGTCAACTATCACAAAGATCGCTCAAAACTTCTGTCTCAACCGGTCTGACCGGGAACGGCAGATCTGACCGCTGGGTTTCTTGTGGTCTGACCACTCGTCGAGGCACAGTGAAGAATTGCACTGCAAACGATCCAAGAAATAAGCTAACTTTTAAACCACTTATCCAAATAATTTGAAACTTGACATAAGCCCCTCTAGGATGCTCGAAACCTATTCCAATCGTGGATCCTAAAGATCGATACTAAAATTCTGACCTTTATCCAAAACAAAGAAGGATGCACCAAAACCGGACAAAAGAGAAAAATCTTGAACTACTCTTGCTCATGAGTCCTTGATGATATAGATGGCTCTGGGTGGGTTCTCACATATTATAGCAAGCAAGATCATAGCACAAATTCAAGTCAAATAACTCGCAAGAGTAAAACCCCAAAATCACCTCTCTAGAGGAAAACCGGGCAAACTTAAGAAGTCTCCCTAGAAGGTGCCTAGATGGATGGATTCTGATATCAAAGAGATATCTCCACCTCTTACACATTCTTGTCACCAGGAATGATCAAGAAGAGAGAATTCCAAAGAAGAAACCAAGAAAATCAAAAGCACAAAGAAAGATCCATAGCACAACTAACTTGGGCAAACTTTGGATATTTATTTCACTTGGAGAGGAATATTTTATGGCCACTACCTCATGGAGGATAGAGCTCTAAGCCTAGAGCACACATACAGAAAGTATCTAACACAAGCAAACCCTAACCCTAGAGATAATAAGTCTCTCAACTCGCACAAGGCTTATATAGTAGAAGCTTCTCACCTCACACCAAGCCCTAACCAACCACTCCTTAGTGGATAACGTCACTTATAAATGGGAAAACCTGGTAGCCCATATACAAGCTGGTTTTATACTTACGTACACTTGCATGCTTTTCAAAGTGTAACTTCCATGGCTCTAATAGCTCGATAAGATACTCCATCCTCCAAGACGTGATATAAACCACTCAGGCCAACACTGTGATTTTGCAAATCATCACTCCATCAGGTACTATACAATTTCCTCAATTGCCACCCACTGGTCTTCACGAAGATGAGATGCCCAATGCCTCATCGCTAAGATCGTACACTTGCTTCGAGGCCATCAGCACTTGGAATGTGATAGGAACAGGGTCCCGATCTTCCAACAGGTTCTGGATATGTTCGATTTGGTGGAGGTGCGACACAAATCGATCGGCTTCTGAACAACACATTCTGAACCCCGCAATCGCAGCACCACGTCTCCTCAGGTTATCAACCGTGCGCAGCCCGGTTGACCTCGCCAAGAAGGCTAATCCTCGCCTACGAATCGAAGAACACAAGCAAGAACAAGGAAGAACACAACTGAATTGCAGATGTATTGGTTTAGCACTCGAAAAGTTGGGGTCTCACAAACCGATGAACGGTGAAACTGTTCAAAGACAGAATAATCTAAGCAAAACCCAACCCTAATGGTGGGGGTGGCGGCTGGATATAGAGGAGTGAGGGGCGTGCAAAACCCCTGGATGCGCCCTAATGGGCTCCAACACGATACAAAGCCGAACGGCCCAAAAGACGGTGGTGCAGCACCCTGATAGATTCTGAATGTCCACTTGTTTCGATGATTCCCGTTGACTCAGAAGGAATTTTGACATGGGACCAGAGCCATTGGAAAGGTCGCCTTCTCAGCTTTCCATCCATATGTAGAACGTCCAAAACGGAGCCCGGATACGATCTGGGTGTCCGTTTTAGTGCGGCCTGGTCTTGGACTCCGAATTGGATTCGAAGTCGGCTTGAGTTGGGCCTCCAACATGATTCGACCGCCCTTGCTGGACTTGTGCGCCTCGTAGCCCTTCTCCAAGTACTTCCAGGTCCTCTCCATGGTTCCTAATCATAATTAAATCATTAGGTAGCAATCGATTCTCAAATGAACAAAAAGAAGTACTTAGGAACGAGCTCACCTGTAAATTCAATTGTCGGGCGCGAGCTCTAGTGATTGGTCCTTGAATGTCAAGTGAAGGAGTGTTGTGTGTATCCGAAGAAGTGATGTCCTCATCAAAATGCCCGAGTCCTATGGCACACCATAGTCTGTGATGCCCAATTACATACTGCCAAGATCGTACGCCTCCTCCAAAGGCTGTCACCACTTGAAATGCACAAGTCCAATTGGCACACCACATGTAGATGATGATGGGAAAATGGGCGGCAACCCGTCTCCGTATCATTAGAGAAAAGGTGATCAAATTTAAAAGAAATGTGAGACAACGAAATCAGGTTTTGCAGTCCATTACTTCCAAAATTAATACCTTGCATAAAATTCTGTTAATTACACCTCTTTGCAAGAAAACCCTGATTAAGAATTCCAACATACACATTATAACAAAACAAACATATGACAATTACAAAAATGTAAAAAAAAATAGTCTTCAATCTTGTCGTCACTAATGGGTGTTTACTCGGTTTGCCGGTCGTAGCTGTAGTTGGTTGTAGCTACCTAATTTTGGAGATAGTCATAGCTATTGGATACGCATATGGTCGTAGCTTTAGGATTTTGGAGATGGTCGGAGCTACCGGGTCTTAGTCATGGCTATCAGATTCATAGATGGTCATAACTACTGAATTTTGGAAATGGTCGTAGTTATCAAATTTGCAGATGGTAGTAGCTATTGAATTTTGGAGATGGTTGTAGCTATCGGATTTGCAGATAGTTGTAGCTTTGGGATTTTGGAGATGGTTGTAGATACCAGATTTGCAGACAGTCATAGCTATGGGATTTTGGAGATGGTCAGAGCTAGTGTGCATGCAGATGTCTAGCATTACATAGTGCTCGTGACTGATGGATGTTTACTTGGTTTGCTAGTTGTAGCTACCTAATTTTGGAGATGGTCATATCTATCGGATTTGTAGATGGTCATAGCTTCGGGATTTTGGAGATGGTCAGAGCTACCGGGTCTTAGGGATAGTCATGGCTATCAGATTTGCAAATGGTTATAGCTACCAAATTTTGGAGATGGTCATAGCTATCAGATTTGCAGATGGTCGTAGCTACCGAATTTTGGAGATGGTCATAGATATCAGATTTGCAGATAGTCGTGGCTTCAGGATTTTGGAGATGGTCATAGCTACCGCATTTGCAGATGGTCGTAGCTACAGGATTTTGGAGATGGTTGGAGCTAGCGTGCATGCAAATGTCTAGCATTACATAGTGCTCATGAATATCGAGCGCTTACATGTGTGTAACCAAAACGAAAGTATTTCCTTCCATCCATCATTTATTGTTTTACTCCACCTTATATTACGACTAGCACTACATAGTGCTTGCAAATGTAGTGTAACCCAGGTGAAGGCTATGTTTTATATTTTATTTTGGTCGCATATACCCACTATTAATTCGTATCCATTTGAGAGGACCGAATTGAGGAAATGGGGGCTATTCTAACTTCTCACCTTCAGTTTGTATCCATTTGCAACAAACCGAACTAAAGAGATGAAGTCTTCATAGCTCGCCTTGATTTGTATCCATGTGTAGGGACCAAACCTAAGAAACAAGGAATCAAGCACTCATTCTTTGGGTTTGTATCCACTAACGGGACCAAACCAAGGGAAGCCAGAACATAAACAAAATGAAGCACCTTGATTCGTACTGCAAAATGGCAGAACCAAAGGGCGATGGGACACAAGGAACCCAAATAAAATAGGTTTTCAATTAATTGAAGTTTATTTTATTTATATTAAATCTTTTAATTTACAAAATTCCAATTAAGATTTAATTAATTCAAGAAAAATCCAAATGGTTATTTTTATTTTAAAAGCTTCAAAAGGCTCTAAAAGGTATGGTCGACTAGCGTGGTCGAAATATCATTATCGACTAGCGTGGTCGAAATATCATTGTCGACCAGCATGATAGAAATATCATGGTCGACTAACGAGGTTGAAATATCATGATTGAATCACCACGCGGGTCTTTCGACTCTCGTCCGAGTATTGTGGCTAATGACTACCAACCGGTTTACTATGTCTATGATCGGTTTACTGTAGTTACAACTGGTTCAGTATATCTACAACTGGTTCTTTGAGCACAGCGCACTGACTTGAATCATCTACTCAAAGCTCTGACCACGGCTCTATCTATGACTTTGACAACTCTACTTTGATTTCTACATGTACTCGACATGATTGAGCCAATGTGGTTAAGGCCAATGTGGTCGAGGACACAGTGATCCTTGCGGTAGGGTGGGTGAGTCATGGCAATTTCATTTAAACTTTAATTGTTTCATATTGTAACAAATTTTAGCCGTCAGCATAATTTGTTAATTTGATGATTATTTATTATACATATATATTCATATTTTGAATCCAGGATAAAATCGGTGTCAACAGTAGACATTTGCTTTCTCACAATCCTTGTCTTTTGCCCATGCTTCTCTGCTTAATATGATGTGTTGAGACCCAAATATGCAAATTCGGACTCTGTGGATTCTGCACTAGTCTAGAATCACGCTAGTGCAAACATTGATAACATAAATGAAATATAAACCATATACACGGGTAACTATGAAAGAATCAAATATTATTAATTATCAGAGTAGTGACCTTATGACCAAGCTTATAATAATAGCCTAAAGGGCCTAACAAAACTAGCAGAGGAAAAATAAATAAATATAGTAGCCACTCGACATGCCCACAGGCAATCATCTTGGAAACGGAGTTCTAATCCGTGCAGTCGTTGAAGCATTCCTTCTCAAATACCTCTATCTGATATGATTCTCCTTTGACAACTGAGCAACAAAGTATATAGCTATGAGTACATAGAGTACTCAGCAAGTCGTATGTAAAAAAGATGCAATATATAATTATGCAAGGGTTAACAAAGAATAGTTAAGTGGTTACTCTGCATAAAGCAATAATTTGGAAATGAGTAATAAGTAAATAAATAATGAATCAAAGAAATTGAATAAACCGCAAGTGAACTAATCATTCACTTCTCAACCAACCAAAATTTTATAAAAATCTAACTCTCGTGCAAAATCATTGAGCGTTGTCCATAACCTGGGACATAGCTATTCAAATAGTTTTATACTCTGTAGATGTTACACAACTTTACCCAAAAGATATGATTAACTCATAATATCGGTCAACACATGTTTCTGTAGGTGCGCGATTGAGAAAATTATAATAAGACTTTTATAATGTTCAATCTCATCCTGATTCCGTCCGCTAAGGTTTCAGGCCCAAGTAGGCTAACCACCTTGTCGGAAAGTCCCCTCTTGCGCTATGTGGAAATGTCTAACCAACACCCACGTTTATCTCAATGGTAAAATCAAAGTTGAAATATCACAATAAGACTCAGATCAATTACGCACAAAGTTAAGTCCTTAATTATTACCTCGGTAAGACATCCACATCCCAAATGTGCTAACTGCATCTCCTTTACTACACGATCACTCGTCGAAGTGAAAATCATTTTGTTTAACCAAAACTAATGACACTACCCATATCATGGTACACAAATTTTATAACTATTGCTAATCACCATGATTCAATGTCTCATTAAGTCAAAATTAATTAATTGATCGATGTGATGATGAGCCCAATATATCAATAGGCATGGCTAAGCATACTGACGTACAACCTAAGTAGATACTAATATTGCATCATTACATAATTAACCACCCTATGGTAACAATAGAATCATATCACTTAAATTATCACAAAAGGGATTTAATCAAAATTGGTTGATAACTATCGAATACAAGGGTTTGTAATAAATTAGCAATGCATAATAATTTAAAAAAATAAAATATTTAAATTTGAAATAATAGGTTCAGCAAGATCAAAGGTCATTATTTGTCTTGGCCATACTCAGTTAGCACTCCTTGATCTTCAAATCCAATTTCTACTCCTTCGAGATGTTTTCTAAATGAGAGAGAAAGCGAATGAAACACAAATAAATCCAAATAAAAATCTAGATAAAATCCAAAATTAACAAAACTGGAATTGAAAGGTATAGCTCAATTTACATAAATTTAGGAAGAAGAATCAAGTCAATTAGAATTCATATGAAGGAGAACAAACTCTCAAAAGATTTGCCAAGAAGGAAAATACTTGAAATTGAGAGAGAAAGGAGAATATTCTCTGGAAAATTTCCTTAGGATTAAAAAATAAAAAGGAAAGAAAATCTGACAGTGGGGTCCACATGTTAGTGGCTCGGTCCACGGTGAACTGAGTCCCCGAACTGGGTGTGGTCCACCACGTGGACGTTAACATGGATCATGAGGTGGCGGCTAGGGCTAATGCAAGCATGGGCGAGGATGCCATCGGTGATGTCAGTGGCGGTGGTGGAAACGAAGTGGTATGGCAACAGCAAGGCTAAGGTGAAGTGGCATGGCAGTGCGGCTCAGTAGCTACGTGACTCAACGACGACGGCGGCACGATGACTTGGCGGAGCGGCTAGGCAGCATGAGATTCTGCGATGTCGTTTTGGCGGGCATGGTGGAGATAGCTCATTGGAGATAAAGAAGATGGTTGCGATGACAAAAGCTTGGGTTCCAGCATGAGGCGAGAAAATCAAGGCGTCGACGATGAGTAGAAGAGGCGCGGTGGCTAGGTGTGCTCTTTCTTGGGGCGTGGGGAAGGTTTTTATGGCACGGGCGAGGAAGAGTTCACGTCAAAGATGGAGGCAGTGGTGAGATGGATTCAGGGAAGGTCTCTGGCTAGACTGGGCCAAGAAAAAGAAAATGGGCTAGAGCAAAAGGGATTTGTCCCATAGGGAATTTTCAGACTTTCAAGGAATTTTTTTCATTTTAGAAACTGGAATAAATTGAATTGAGCTCTAATAAATAGCAAATAAACTTCAAAAATTCAAAAAAAAATTCAGAAAGTTTTTTGCAACACAAGGAACCCAAATAAAAATTGTTTTAATTTAATTGATGTTTATTTTATTTTATGTATATTAAATCATTTTTAATTTTAGAAAATTCTAATTAAGCTTTGATTAATTCAAGAAAAACTCAAATGGTTATTTTATTTTAAAAACTTTAAAAAGCACCAAAAACCAGGACGTTACATGATGCCTCACCCAAAATTATGTGGCACACTATGGCCTCTAGGCACCTCGCTAGCCTCGGTCTTGTTGTTAACCGCATAAATCATCAAGCACCCTACACATAAAAAAACAAGCAATCAATCTGAGCATAAATGACATGCACTTAACATTCATTAGTACAGCAACACATACACTTAACTCTCATTAGTACAACTACACATGTATGAACTCACGCCATGACTCACACCACTGAAACAAACTCAACTCACTCCTCTTGGCATAGGCCAGTATAACCACCAACGGCCAACCAATGACTGGCCATACCGCCAACAACCGACTCTTGGGAACAGGGGACCAATCTAACCACACCACCCATGTTGGTCAGCCTATCCAACACCCACCGGTCAGACTGCTAAGCACTGACCAGTTAGGCCACCGACTAGTCCGATTGCCAGCCAAAGGTTGGTCAGACTGCAAGCTAGTTGCACCATCGGCTGGTCTGATCGCCAGTCAAAAATTGGTTAGACCGCGCCACTTGACTGCAAAAACCAGATATCAAATGACATAAAATCAAACTGAAATATCGAAAACAAAGCATAAGCAAATTCAAATACTCATCACCACCATAGGGCCACCACCACATGGTCTTACACAAATCCTATAGGGCACTCTATTGTTGTAGATCCGTACTCTCACTATATTAAGTTTTTCAAAATGTAAACTGCAAAGTTGTGATACCTCAAAAATGTCAATTTGCGGAAATAGAAATGGAAGCATAAAAATTCTTTGAAAAAAGGAAGGGCAAAATACTAACACAAAAGTTGACACCTCAAATCCTCAATAACCTACCATACTAAATTTGTCAAACACCAACGTGGATGTTTTTCTTGAACCTTTTGGACATAAGTTGATTGGAAAAGCTACAGTCGTGATACCTAGAGAAGTAGAGTATTTACTGAAGTTAGTAGCTACTCGAATCCCCACAAAAAGAAAAAAACTGCTAGAATACTGTCGAGACCCGAATCAACAAATATGGACTCTCCTGTATATTCTGCACTAGTCCAGGATTACACTAGTATACACAGTATAAACATAGATGAAATATCGGCCATATCACGATTTAATAAGAAAAGACTTAAATATTATTAATTATCAGAGTTGCAACCTTATAGCCAATCTTACAGATAATAGCCTGAATGGCTTAAGAAGCTTGCAGCGGAACACAAAAATAAGCATAGTAGCCACTCGACATGCCCACTGAAAATCGACTAGGGAGCGAAATCCTAATCCACCGTCGAAGTATCCTCCTTCTGGTACCTTTTGCTGGTATGGTTCTCCTTCTTCAATTAAGCAAATATGGATATAGTCGTGAGTACATAGAGTACTCAACAAGTCATTCGTAACAAAGATGCAATATAATATGCAAAGCTTACCAATTGATGGCTACATGGTTATTTTGCAGAAAGCAATAATTTGAGGTAAATACAATAAATAGATTGCAAATGCAATTTTGGAAAGGACGTATATAAATAATTAATGAATTAAAGGGCTGAATGAACCAGAAGTAAATTAACTATTCACTTCCTAACCAACTTACTCTCAACCCAACCAAGATTTTTATAAAAACCTACCACTCGTGTGAAATCATCGAGCATTATCCATAACCGGGGATATGGCTATTCAAATGGTTTTACACTCTGCAGAGGTTGCACAACTTTACCCACATGATATGACCATCTTATAATGTCACCGGTATAATATGCTTTCTTTAGCATGTCGACCAAGAAGATTACAACAATACTTTTACAATGCTCAATCTTAACCCAATTCTGCCACACTAAGGTTTCACCATCCCAGCCCCCTCTTGCGCCTCATGGAAATTAGCAACTATGTTCATCACAACGGCGGAATCGAAATTGAAATATCACAAATTACTCAGCCATATCTATCCCATACTAGACATGTGGTTTTCATGGTAAGGCTTAAATCAATGGTGCATAAAGTTAAGTCTTTAGACATTACCTAGGTGAAACATCCACTTCCCAATGTGTGAACTGCACCCCCTTTACTGCATGATCATTCACCCAAGTGAAAAACCATTTTGTATAACCCACACCAATGACACTACCCATGTCATGGTACATAAATTTTATAACTATGGCTAACCACCACGGTTCAATATCTCATTAAGTCAAAATTAATTAATTAACCACATGTGATGATAAACCCAATGTACTATAGTAAGCATGGCTAAGCAATTTAAACATACAACCCATGTGACAACTGGTATTGCACCACTAGATAGATACCCATCCTAAGATGACAATGGAATCATGGCATTCAAATTATCAAGGAGGAATTAATCAATTAGATCATTAACTACCAATACAAAGGTTTTATAATAAAATAGCGATGCATGATAATTTAAAACAAAATAATGCACAATAGATTTAAAAACTAGATTCAACATAATCAAAAGACATGACTTGCCTTGGCCTTACTTAGTTACCAATCTTTGGTCTTCTGTTCCTGCTTCTGCTCATTTGAAGAAGTTACCTAACGAGAGAGAAAACAAATGAGGTGCAAACAAAATCAAATAAATCTCAAATGAAATCCAAAAACTTCAAAACCAAAAACTAAAAGATAGGGCTCAATTTTAGATAAATTTAGGAAAAATAATTGGGCCAAATGGAGCTAGGATGGAGGAGAACAAGCGCTCAGAAAATCTAATCTAAAGGAAAAGGCTGAAAATCGAAAAAGACTACTATGTTGTAGACTCGGCTCACAGAATAGCTAGTCTATGGTGGACCCGGGTCATGAAACAGTGCACGTGTGAATAGGTTTGCTGACGTGGTGGACACGTAGCTGACATGAGGCTGACAGGTAGCATGGTACGGCTGACGCAGCACATACACGTGGCAAGAGGACATGTCACGCTAATGTGGCACATGGAATGGCTCGACAGCTAATGTGGCACCCACATGGCAAGACACGTGGCAGCCACATCGGATTAGGGTTGATGTGGAGGCTGACTCAGCACAGCTGGTTCATTGGTCTATGACTTCATGGGTCTAACCGGTGGGGCCCAGCTGTTAGGAAGACAGCTCACGGTGGATTGGGTTCACTAAGGAGGTGAAGTGTCACGCGGGCATGGGTGCGGGCTGCGTCACTGTTGGCGTTGGTGGTGCGGAAATCTGGGCAGCGGGCGCATGAACCGAAGGGCGACAGATTGCAAGATGGTAGTGCGATAAGTTTCAGTGGTGAGGGTAGCGGTGCAAAGTGACGTGGAGCTCACTGACGGTGGGCGAACGTCGGCGACGGCGGCTGGACAAAGCGGCGACGGAGGGGCTCGTTGATGGTGAAGAAGAAGACAGCGAGGAAGACGACTGTCGTTCACGGTGGCAAGATCTCAAACTCTGACGAGGAAGAAGATGGCGACAGCGGCGTACAATGGCTCAAGGACATGGAAGCTGAGGGGCTGCCCAAGCTTTATACCTGATTGATGAGATGTCCAGCTCGAACACGGGGAGTAGTCCACAGTGGAAACAACACGAACACCGAGACCAAGCTGGAAGCGGATGGCAGCGGAGTTCAGAACGGAAACAATGAACAATGGACGAGCTTACCGATGGACAATGCGTGGCACGGTGAGATCAGACGGTGGGTGGCAGATGGCACGGATGAATAGTGTCGTGCGACCTAGATGCTCGACACATGTCCGAAGTGAGATCTAGCGGCTAAAAATGGTAATGGTTTGGATGGCTAACACATGGCTAGGGTGAGATCAGACAACTGAGGTTTTAGTGGCCGAAGGGGTTTTTGATTTTCCAGGGTTTCCTAATTTCAGAAATTCAACTAAAACCTTTTGAGCTCCAGAAAATAGCAAATAAATCCAAAAAAATTCCAAAAAATTCCTTGAAGCGCAAGAAACTCAAATAAAACACTTTCATCAAATGTTAAAGTTTAATTTAGTCAAATTAAATCCATTTAAGTCATAAAAATTCCATTAAAGCTTGAATTAATTCTAGAAAAATCCAAATGGTGAATTTTATTTTAAAAGCTTCAAAAAGGCTTTGAAAATCGAGATGTTACAAATACAAAGTGCGAAAGTGATAAGCTAGGCATACAATTGTTTACTTTGAACACATTTCTTACACGTTTGTACCAACTGTGGAAGTAATATACAAATATTAAAATAAATTACAATTAACACATTTTCAGTGATGTATAACTTCACAATGAGGCCCTCCAATGTTCTGGACATGTATGAACATACGTGCTGTGCAAGAGCTATAGGGCGCATAAAGCCATTAGAGTTCCATAGCTTACTTATTGAACTTATTTGAAATGTAAATGGCAAAGATTTGTGGATCTCTATGATGAAGATATATGTTTACGAACTGTGTGTAATTTTCAAACTGTACTAACACAAGTTGTGCATTCATTGCCAGCCAGCGAGCTTGACATTCTCTTAAATAAATCGCCTAGTATTTTTGGTGGATCTCCTTCACCAAGCTTGTATGATGGCAACCATACTGGATTCTCTGGTCGGATCATGTGCCAAGAAGTTGCAAGAAATCATTACAGAGGAAGCAATACTCATTCTAGGTGTAAAAGAAGAGCTCAGAGAACTACAACGAACAATGAAGCAAATACAATGCTTTCTTAATGATGCTAAGCAAAGGAGGACAGAAGACCAAGCCGTTAACAACTGGATTGGTGATTTGAGAGATGCTATGTATGATGCTGATGATATTATCGACTAGGCAAGATTTGAAGGAAACAAGCTGCTTGCGGACTGTCCATCTTCGTCATCAAAAAAGTCGATTGTGTGTACTAGCTTATAATTTTTCTCTTGCTTTTCTAATGTTCCGAGACGTCGTGAAATTGCTGTTCAGATCAGGGACTTCAACACTAAACTTAAGAAAATTTCAGAGCTGGGTAAAAAAATTTTACAGCTTCAGAATATGCAACCTAAAGTAGAAGTTTCGGCACCAAACCAGATGAAAAGTTGCCCCCTCGTGGAGCCTAATCTTGTGGGAAAGGAAACTTTACATGATTGCACAAGATTGGTGGAATTAGCGCTTGCATATAAGGAAAAAAAGACCTACAAGCTTGGTATTGTTGGGCTGGAGGGTTGGAAAGACAACTCTAGCTCAAAAATATATAATGACCACAAAATAAAAGGAACCTTTAGCAGACAAGCATGGATTTGTGTTTCTCAGAGTACTCTGGAGTTGACCTCTTGAAAGAAGTTCTTCGAAATTTTGGGGTACATCAAGAGCAAGGCGAAACTGTAGGAGAACTCAGCTACAAGCTTGCATCAGCCATTCAAGAAAAAAGTTTCTTTCTTGTATTGGATGACGTCTGGAAGCCTGAGGTATGGAATGATCTACTGAGAACTCCATTCCACGCTGCTGCTACAGGAATAATTCTAGTAACAACTCGACATGATACAGTTGCACAAGCCATTGGGGTAGAACATATGCATCGAATTGAATTGATGTCAACAGCCGTAGGATGGGAGCTGCTATGGAAGAGTATGAACATTAATGAAGAGAAAGAAGTGCAAAACCTGCGAGATTTAGGGATGGAGATTGTTCGTAAATGTGGTGGCCTTCCTCTCGCAATAAAGATTACTGCTAGTGTTCTAGCAACTAAAGAGAGAACTGAGAAGCAATGGAGAAAGGTTATAAACAAAAGTGCTTGGTCTATGAGCAAGCTTCCTACCGAGCTGAGAGGAGCTTTGTATTTGAGTTATGATGAGCTACCACGTTATTTGAAGCAATGTTTCCTCTATTGTGCCTTATATCCAGAAGATAGCTACATTTATCGTGATGACCTTATTAGGCTTTGGATTGCTGAAGGTTTTGTGGAAGAGCAAGAAGAAGAACTTCTAGAAGATACAGCTGAAGAATATTACTACGAGTTGATATGTCGGAATCTCCTTCAACCGAATCATTTATATTTTGACCATAGTAGGTGCAAAATGCACGATCTTTTAAGGCAGCTTGCTGGACATTTATCAGAAGGTGAAATTTTTTGTGGTGATCTAGAGTCATTAAAGGCTAATACTTCGTTCAATCTACGACGTGTTTCAGTTGTTACAAACAAGGATTCTGTTATGTTCCCCAATGTTGACAAGGAGCACATTAAAGCAAGGACTTTGATTATTAAGTGTGCCAAGCCACCAAGAGTTGAAACTACAATTTTCAGAATATTTCCATGCATTCGAGTTTTGGATCTGACCGATTCAATTATACAAAGTGTTCCAGATTGTATTGGAAGTTTGATCCATCTACGATTACTTGATCTTGACAGAACCGACATATCTTGCCTTCCAGAGTCCATTGGTTCACTTAAAAACCTTCAGATACTGAACTTGCAGGGGTGTAAATCTTTGCACAGTCTTCCTTCGGCAATCACCAAATTGTTCAATTTAAGACGCCTTGGTCTTGAAGATACACCAATACATCTTGTCCCAAAGGGGATAGGCAAATTGAAATTCCTCAATGATTTACAAGGACTTCCTATTGGTGATGAAAGTGGTAATGCTGAAGCACAAGAGGGATGGAACTTGGAAGAGTTGGCTAATCTTATGCAGTTGAGGCGGCTTTATATGATTAAATTGGAAAGATCGGTTCCTTGTAGTACATATTCATTGCTAGCAGACAAAAAGCATCTCAAATTTTTATATCTATGGTGCAGTGGATGTATAGCTGAACCCTATTCAGATGAAGATATTAGCAACATTGAGAATATATTTGAGCAGCTAATCCCTCCACACAACCTGGAATATTTGTTAATTGGGGGATTCTTTGGTCACAGGTATCCAACCTGGCTTGGTACTACCCATTTGTCTTCAGTGAAACACTTGCACTTAATTGATTGCAAATCCTGTGTGCATCTTCCACCGATTGGGCAGCTACCCAACTTGAAATATCTACAAATTAAGGGAGCGACAGCAGTTACCAAGATCGGACCCGAATTTGTTGGCCGCGGGGTGGGTGATCTCGGATCCACAGAGGTGGTTGCTTTCCCCAAGCTTGAATTGTTGGTCATACGAGATATGCCCAACTGGGAGAAGTGGTCCTTTGTTGAAGAAGAAGAAGAAGCATCAGCTTATAAGGAAGGGGGAGAGGGCGGAGCTGCTGTGAAGCAAAAAGTGGAAGCTCCACCTACGAGGGTGCAGCTGCTGCCTCGTTTGAAAGATATGCAACTTGAAGACTGTCCCAAGCTGAGAGGTCTTCCACGGCAACTTGAAGAGGAGGCCACCAGCTTGAGAGAGCTCCAATTAAGAGGAGCAAGCTGCTTGAAGGTGGTGGAGGACCTCCTGCTCCTCTCCAAGACCCGTGTAATCTTCCTCAAGTGAGAGAGCTGCGTGTAGTTTTTTGTCCAAATTTAAGGGGTGTTGAGGGGTTGGGCAGCTTGCAGCAGCTGTGGCTCGATGTGGACATGCTAGAGATCTCTTCCCTACGAGTGCCCGGACTTCAACACCAACACCGACTGCTCCATAGCGAAGATTTGGATGTCTACATGTGGCATTGAAGCAATTAGATGGCAACGGAAATACAAGGTATGAACACTGATAGGACATTTAGTCTTTTCTGCCTTAATTATTTGATTTATATTTTGCCATCTTGAAGCCCAAACTTGCTGCCTTGTTGGATTGTACATGGAAGCATCTATCTAATTTCATGCTCTGTTCCGTTAAGTGCATTTATTACTAGCATTTGATGACCTTCTCAGGTTGAACATACACTATCGGATAATATTCCTTCAGCGCTGCCCATCAACCTTCACGCGGAGAGTGTTCTTTGACTTGCATACTTCAGATTATTCTGCCCAACAAGGATCTCATAAAGTCACACAATTACTAGGAGCTTCTCTGTCTCATTTTAAACTAGCAAAGCATAGCTAACTTGCAAAACCCATATCCCTCTTAAGGTCCTAAATTCTAGTATCCGTGTATACACAGTTGAGCTTATGCACCTAAAATGTTTAAATCTATCCTATTTGTACTACAAAAAAACAATACTAGTTACAGGGTTGTATCACCAAATGTGTGTTGATTGCATCACTATTCTCTAAATGCCAATAGGATATGCATGTATGTATCAGAGTGAGGGAAAAGGATTGGCATCTGCTACACAAACTATATGATGTTAGGAGGATTTTTTTTAGTGGGAGGCGATGTGTCCATCATAAGCGAGACGTCGGTGGTGACTTTGTTGTTTCTTTGTCAAGCTCCACTCTTGTAGTTTTCCATAGGCGCCGTGGTGTGTGTGAGTGCGTGCGTGTGATGGTGTGCGTGTGTGGACGTCTATAAGTTGTACTTGGTACTTCACAAAAGAAAATTGTATGATGTTAGTATATCTAGTGAAAACGTGAGATAGGTGTTTTTTTATAGCAACACTTTCAAGTGTACAACATATTACGCCTACCCTGAGCAAAATTAGTTAGCCCTGTCATAAACCAATGTCACTTTTTTTGCTTGTGCCTATAGCCTAGCCCAAAATTGGCCTACCCCTGTCCACTCCACAAGTAGCTAGTGAGCCGGTCTTGGTCCTAGACTCCTAGGTTAGGCAACCGAAGCATGGGCCGGTGGCCTAGTGGGGGCCTGGTGGGAATGAGGGTGCTTATTCCCACCCACTCGGGTTTCATCCTTATGATCGACATGGTTTTTCTTATTTAATTAAAGTACACATGTATGTGTTTCATCGAAAAGTGTGTGCAGCTTCCGCAAAATTATTTCTAGCATGTGTAGTGGATGCGCACACGTGTGTGTGGGATGTGCATATTATGTCTATCATCGTTGTACTCTCACTCCCTCAAAAAAAGGTTAGGCGACCTAAATGGGACCAGGCTCAAGATTTGCTTAGGTCAATATTTCAGGAAATGTAAATATTGCAAAATAGCTTACACTTATAGTTGCATTGTCTTAATAAATTTTTAATTAGAAATTTTCTTATTTATATACCCATGCTTATGTTATGTTCTTATTTATTTTGCAGGTTAATCTTTGAAGAGTCATGGAATTGACTCGCCCCTTGAATTATTTATCATCCGTTTTTACCATATTTATTGGTCCATACAAGACAACAAAACATAAAAATAATAAAAAAAGAAAATTGTCAAAAAATTCCAAAAAAATGAAAAAAGAAAAATAAAAGATGAGGATTGCTTGTGTTTTAGTTTTTCTTTTGTGGGTAGGTGATTTTATTTCTCTTTTCTTTCTTAATGTTTTTTTGGTAGGTGGGTGGTTAGGTAACTCCGCCTATGTCATCTTAGGTGTAAATGTTAGTGGCATAGCCGGTCCCAAGCCCGGAAAAAGGAGGAGGGAATAATTTTGTCTATATTATTTTTGGGGAAAAATTCTGCATATATGTATAGTGAAATGATGTTTCTGCTAGATTTTTTTTTAGTTTTCATGGAAACTACAGCAATTTTATTTACTTGTCTGCATTTATGTGATGAAATACTTGGAGAAGGCACTTGGTTCAGAGTCTAACCAAACTACTTTTGCAGAGGCACATTCACAAGGTTGCTGATTTGGATAAAGAAAAATTTGATGTCGTTAAACTAGTTTAGATGGGCCTCATTTAGAATCCCTTTTTCCAGTAAAATCGATTGAACTGCACGCACGGTTCCTTCTTCTCAAGATCCGTACGACTAACTACGAAGACACCGTAAGGGGGGGAAAGAAACTTGCCTGGCGCTAACACACCTGGCAAGATCTTTCAGCTTAGAGTTGACAGAAGACAACCAAAAGAGGAACTCCTGATTAACACGGAGAACACACTCGTCAATGATAAATGGGGGTAAACAACCACACAGTACTAATCATAAAGGGGGTAAACAAGTAGCCATTGCATAAGCCTATGGATATTAATGCAACAATAGCAATTGAACAACTCTGTTGATGCCAGCTTTTGATTAGCCACATGCCTCACGCTCGTGCATGTGCCAATCACCTGCAAATCATACTTACAATGCAAATTAATGCAATAGAACTGCAGCACAATTACACAGAACAGAGCACAGATACAACCATATTGTAAACCACATATATTGGTACTGTAAACAGCGTACCAATTTAAAAGCAGTTAAATTAAAGCCCACAAACAAGGTGAAAGCACAGCTTGCCTTAATAACTGATTGGGCACTATTCGACACCTGTTGTGCTCGTCAACATTGATCTTGCGATGGTACATCAGATCCCTCAGGAAATTATATTGACATGCCATGTAAAAAATGTTCACATGCATGTAAAAACAGCATTGTACTTATCATCCTTCTCCAGAATAAGGTACTGTCAAATTCTACATGCTAGTACTATCTAAGCCAGCTGAGCTTAGCTAAACCATTCCATAATTTATTTAATAGGCTTGAGCTGTATAGGCGGTTCAATTACACCAGGACATGCACATACTAGTCAGCCCCAGTATCTGAACTCGCGCATTACTTCCTTACTGAAAAGCCCCTAAAAATTCAAAATGAATTTTCTTAAATTTTTGCCGAATTTTGGGTGAATTTCTGGAAACTTTCCCTTTTGGGAAAGTTCCCCTCGCTGCCGCTTTCTTCTTTTGGCCGGACACCACTCCTCCCCGTTGGCGCCCTACCCTTTTCCGCCTTTCCCCGCTCCCTGGCGCCTCCCTCGCTCTCCCTCTCCATTGCGCCCCTGCTCCTCCCCGCCTTCTCCCGCACCCGGCGTCTCTCCCCGCCCCTCTCCGCTAGCGCCCCCGCCCGCGGGTTTGGACCGCCTGCGCCACCCCGCCGACCTCCGGTCCGAAGGCAGCACCGCCCCGCGCAACGCGTTGTCGCCCCCTCATTCGCTCGGGCCCCATCTGCCAGCCTCCCCCTCCTCCTTCCCTTCCCCCGCGCGGACGCGCCTCGCCCATGCCCGCCGTGCAATTGATCCCCTCCCCCGTCCATCGCCATTACTACTGCTTAGCGCCAGACGACACCCCCATCTCGCGGAGGAGACGCTCTAGCAACTCCCCTCGTCCTCCTGTTGACCCCGGCGCCACCGCCATTGCCCCTCTCCCTCGGATTCCTCCCCCTCCGCTCGGGGTATAAAACCCCCATTCCTCTCCGCACTCTCCTTTGGTTCCCAAGCATTTCCACCACTCCAATTCACCTCACGCCCCTCCCAGCTCCCTCCCCGAGCTGCCGATTGGAGCCCCGCCGCCCGTAGCTCTGCCACGGTCGTCCCCTGTGCCGGTGACCCCCGAGAAGCAATCCTCTCCTCCTCTCCTCCATTTGTCGATTCACTTAGCCCTGAGCATCTCCCCTACATGCTAATGCCGCTGGTAACTTTGTTTGAGCAGAGGGAGCACTGAGGAGCCCCACCTCCGTCGGTCACCGCCGTGCAAAGGAGCTTCCCGTGGCCAGCTCTCCTCGAAGCTTCCCCGCAGAATCCTCCACCGCCAATGTAAACCCCAAGATCCCCTCACCGTGAAATCACTACCAATCGAGCTAATTTCCCTCTGGTGGACCCTAGCGCCACCATGGAACCGAGCTTTCCCATTTCGCCACCGGCCACCGTCAGCCACTCCCTTACCTCTCTGAAGCCCAAAATGGAATCACCCCCTCGGATTCTACCCCCTGGCACCCCCATGGCCGCCGTTAACCTCCACAGTCACCAGAGAGCCAGGGGTCGGCCGCTCTCGTTTTTCTGCCGAAGACGCCGGCGAGAGGAGGAAGACGACTACGCGGTCCTATCTCCGCCATCCCCTCTCCCCGGTGTCGTTTAAACGCGGCCGTCCGATGAAATCTAAAACCCCCACCGCCCGATCGTACCCCTTTCTTCCCCCCTGTCCGATCTTCATAACCGCACCACCTCGCGTCCGTTGGATCCGCCCATACCATTTCACCACCCCCTCGCATCGGCGCCATCCGTCCCGGCCACGTGTCCTCCATTCGCCTCGGGTGGGCGCGGAACGCGGATGGGCCGCGGCCTCCCCGGCTTGCTTCGCGCACGGGTCGCGTGGGCCGACCGGCCGTTTCCCCGCCCGAGCCACACAGTGATGGGCTGCACTATAGCTTGGGCCGGCCCGACACTATTCATACCAATTTTCCAGTATTTTCTTAATTTCTAAATTCCAGAAAAATCCAAATAAATCCTAGAAAATCACATAAAATCCCAAAAATTCCCAAATTTCACCACTTTGCTCCAAATAATGTCCTGAACCCATTTTTGGCCTCCACTTTCACAAATTCATCCCAAATAAATTCTAAAAATTCTAATTTAAGGATTTATGCATTTTACTCCTTTTTAAAATAGTTTATTTTTCCTCGCTTGATTAGTCTCAAGCTGGATTTAATTGTTTTATATGTTTGCGCTAGTGTCAGAGATCCCGGAGGTTTAGGTGCAGTTCCAAGAGCCAGGTGTTTCTTCGTTCGAGCTAGCTGAGATCATTCAGATTAACGGCAAGTCGCAACTCCTTGATCATTTTGATTTCCCATGCCATGTATTTATGAATTATGCTAGTTTCATTAATGCTAGTTGTGAAATGTTAGTTTATGTAAAATAAAATGGTTCAGAATGACATGCGATATAGATATGACCTACCACTGTTAAATGCCATGTTTAATTTGTAGCCCCGCCATTTAACCCTAGATTTACCTTATGTGTAGTAATATCACATGTAGGCTATTATTACTATCTCATGCAAAACTTGTCACTAATAAGGTTGTGGCCGTGGGCCGGTAGATTTGCAAAACTCGGATGTTAGGGTAAGGTGGTATGGGACACCGTACCCTAGGGTGGCAGTGCGGACGTGCACAAGATAGGGTAGGAGTGTTGTGGGAAACCGCAAGACGGTCTTCGCCCACCGCTTTGCCCTGGGGTTGAGGTTGCGGACCTCGTGAAAATATAAGGACTAAACCCTTATGCCAAGTAAATGACATAGTACCCGCTCAACCACAGGTGTTGATTTGTCAACCCTGGTTTAGTATCTGCTCAACTTGAGTGAAGCCCTGCATTGGGAGTCGGTGCGGATTGCGAATCTAGACTAAGACAACGATAGGTCCCCTCAACTCGGGCCCGGCGTTCCGTGGTGGCCAACGGATACCCGAGGTTGTGTGGATTCCGCACCTATCGGGTGGAGTGTATATCGAGGGTTGAGCAGCGAAAAGACCCGGTTCCTTAACTCAGTCATGAGGGTTAAGGGTGCGTGTGGGTAAAGTTGAGCAACTCTGCAGAGTCAATCAAATGGTATTCGAATACGCCGTGCTCCCGGTTAACGGAGCTGTGTCACTTGAGTGATTCCAGATGCAAAGCTTAAGTAGGCTTTTCAGATGTTTTAAATTGGTTTAGTTGAATAATTATCTCTTCATAAAAACCCCTAATGTTAAGGAGTAGTTTTTGTCTGGTGAATTTCCAAAATGGTTGCAAATAAAATTGCATCCACTCAAAGATAATAAACCAAGTATATTACCCTTCCATTGATATTCCTTGCAAAGTAGTAAGTCAGGGTTCCCGTTGCGATTTGCTGAGCTGGTTAGCTCACGGCTTGCTGAATCCCCCTTTTAGAGGATCAAGACGAAGGTGAAGGTCTCCCTGTCGAGGAAGCCCCCGCGGAGCTGTTCTTCGACGAGGACCCTTGGCTTTAGGTCTTCGCCGCGCTCAAGCGGATTCTGGAAGTCTTTTGTAATGTAAATATACTTTGGGCTTGCACGCCCCGCTGTGGAAAACTGGATGTTAATCCTTATGTGAAATATATGCTGGACGTTGGTTGTAAGCATGCAATGGTATACTCTTGCGCGACGTTCCATAACTGTTCATGCGTGAATAGTTGCGGAATGCCGTGTCCGTACGCGCCCCTGGAAACGGGGGCGTTACACTTACTGTCAAAATCACCAGAAGAACTACTCATAAGCCATTCTGCACCTCTGATTAATTTCTTGTTATTGGGGTCTATTTTATTGCTTCTCGTTCCCCATTAGTGAGGTGGTAAGCAAGTACACATTATACAAGTTCTATTCCTGCTTTGGAACAGAATGCGTGTACTTATTAGTTGCAAAACAGAGACATGTAAGCATTGACAACAAGATGCCATCTCTGCAAGCTAAGCCTCAGCAGCTCCAAATGTTGACCTCCAACACCAATTTCGTTTTTTATCTTCTGGTGAACAACACTTTTCTAATGCAGATCAGATATCATGGATATTTCTCAAGAATCGATAGGCACCGCTTAAGATACATGATTAAGATAAGAAAGTTTATAAATTGGTTTGGTTGGGGTGCGCTAGGCCCAGGCTGTAGTGCAACGCCTAGGCGACACACAAAGACCCCAGTGGCAAGCCACTGTGGTGGACCCTCCCCTATAAAAATAAATTTAATATCATAGTGGACACATGGCCCACATATCAGATATTAAACTGATAAGAACAGATACTATACTTGATCTTAGCCAAAAGGCCGAGAAAGGTATGAGTTGGGATGAAGAACAGCGCATCCTTTTATAGCCACTCCTCCTGCCACGCTGCTGCTTGGGGTACAGGGTACTCGATGTGGTACTAAACACGGCTGCCTTCCGGCCTGATCTGCCGCCGGCAACGTGCCCCTGGTTAAAACTCGTTGTGTGTCACCAGTGCCGCCCGGTTCAACGTTACACTTTCCTGTAATTTCAACGTTACCACTGGTTAAAACTCGTCGTGATGGATGGCGCCAGCCGCCAGTAATTTAATTAAGAGTTGGATCAAGCTAATAATGTATCAACGAATGTCTGAGGCTCCCGTTCAGAAAGCATAAGCAACAAAATCAGAATTCATGTCATACTCGGATTGTTCAAATCGTTTTCTGTTTACATTGTGCGGTCTGTCGAGGTTCAACCATAAACTAAGATAAAGGATCTTATAGCTGAAAGCTAGGAAGCCAATGCATGATTCATGCATTTGGCACAGAAAAAATTGGAGCCAGGCGAGACGAGTGCATGCATATGCCGCAAGGGAAGATAGCGCGGCGGCTGTCGTGGGTCATGATCAGAGAAAGCGCCATTGCAGATGTAAAGGAGGTGACCACGTTGAAGATGACACCGCGGAGGATCCGGCTGAAGATGACGCAGCGACGGCAGCAATCGCTGGAGAAGATAACACGGAGGCGGCAGTTGCCGATGATCAGAGAAAGACGTCGACGATGGCGAACAAGGAAAACTGCTTTCGTCATATACCAGTCTAATGAGCAGTTTCTTCCAATTCAAACAAACGATCACTAATACACGTGACATTGAGCAACACCATATCGATTAAATTTATTGGCCTGCTAAAATTTACAAGATTTTATGGTGATGATGAGCTAGCGAACCTTACACACTCGGCACCAAACGAACAGAGCCCACAAGCGCTGTCTCTCATGTAAATACTACGAATTTTCGCGAGGTGAAGAAAAAAAAGCGAGAGGTAATAGGCGATGAAACTCGATTGAATTTCAAACGTGGGTTTTGTTTGAAGTAGATTGAATTTAGTGTATGTTCGTTTGGTTTGCTCCTCTGTTTTTTTATTTTCAATATATTTTACACACATCCCAAACTGAAAACATCCTAGTTATATTATCAAGACAGAGGCCGTTGAACTCCGCACTTTGCCACCAAGCTCGTCCGCGGCTCGGCATTGATCAGCAATATATTGTTTTGTAACACAAAAGTGATACCGCCAAAATCGCCTACCTATATCAGCTTGACAAGGCTAGTTAGCGTGGTCTGGTCCTAGCCCAAGGTTTCTTACCTCTAGTTCATCTGGGTCTTTTCCTTTGATTTTTTATTTATGTTTGATAGGATTGTAGGAAATGTAAATATTGCAAAATAGCTCACTTATATTTGCATTGTCTTAGAATTTTTTTTGTTTACATAGCCATGCTTATTTTTATGTGCTTGTTTATTTTGCAGGATGTTAATCCAAGGCTCGTCCAATCGAGTCATCGTTGTGTTATTTTGTCATCTTTTTTACGATAGCTATTGCTCCATGCAAGACAGAAAAATACAAAAAAGTTAAAAACATCAAAATCACAACAAAATTAAAAAGAAAAAGAATAAACTAAAAATGGGGCTCTGCTTTACTAGGTTTTCGGAACTCTGTAATGAAGGATGTATCACAAAAATCTAGTTGATTACGATGAACATTAGCATAGAGATGTTTAGAGTAGCATCGGATGGTTTTGATGACACTAGAGTTACGCTCGGGCTTTAGTAATTAGTACTCCATGTAGTATTGAAAAGGTAAACCAACATGTAATGCACTAGTGCTCAAGCATCAACCAAGCACGCCTACCATGTTTCCACCAAAGCGGTGAACCCTTTGACATGACATTATTAGAACTCTTCCGGCTCTCGCATCGCCTCACCCTGCCATCAAGATGCATGATCAAGATTGCAAGAAAGTTTATAAATTGACTTGTTGGGGTGCGCCAGCCCAGTGTAGTGCAACGCCTAGGCGACACACAAAAAGACCCAGAGCAAGCCACTATGGTGGACCCTTCCCATAAAAATAAATTTAATATCGTAGTGGACACATGGCCCACATATCAGATATTAAACTGATAAGAACAGATACTACACTTGATCTTAGCTAAAAGGCCGAGAAAGGTATGAGTTTAGATGGAGAACCGCGCATCCTTTTATAGCCTCTCCTCTTGCCAGGCTGCTTCTCGGATATCCGATGTGGTACTAAACACGGCTGCCTTACCTCCTTGCTGCACCTCACACACGCGCTCGCCGCTTCTTTGGGCAGAATTTTTGGGAGCCCAACAGGAGTTGGAGCGCAGATCCTCGAACCTGAGTTGGAACGCCGGCAACGTGCCCCTGGCCTCCCCGGCTCTCCTCTCCTTTCCTCTCTCTGCTAAGTATCACCAGTGCGTAAGAATCAGGCCCGGCCCTGAGGGGGTGGGGCGAGCGGGGCGACCGCACCGGGCCCCTAAAATTCAGGGGCCCCCAATCCCCCATATACATAGTATATATACTACGTATACTATCCGTAATTCAGGGGCGGCAAGCTGAGAAGGAATTTGAAGTTAATTATTTTTTTGTTATGGTTGATATGGCAATCAATTCATTGAAAAGTAGATTTCAAGAACTCCAAACATTCGGAAGTATATTTGGATTTTTAATGAGTTCAACAATATTGAAGTCATTGGATCGAATGAATTAAAAGAATGTTGTATAAAATTTGCGAAACTTTCTCTCTAGATGGTTCATCGATATTGAGTTAAATGATCTAATTTCTGAGTTAAGTGTTATGCAATTGACTTTATCGATAAACCAATGTCGCTATGGAGATCTTTGAGTTTGTCGAGAAGCGGATTGTTATCCTAATATTTCTATTGCTTCTCGGATTTTATTTACTATGCTGTCTTTGTGGCATCACTGAAAGAAGCTTTTCAAAGTTGAAATTGTTGAAGAATCATTTAAGGTCAACAATGTCTCAAGAGAGGTTAAACGGTTTGGCAACTTTATGTATTGAGAAGAAATTATTAGATGAGATTGATATCAATACCATCATCAATGACTTCGCATCTAGAAATGTTAGAAGAAATTTTTAAGGTAATATCTATAAACTCTTTGATATGAATTTTTCTTTAATACATAACGTATTTTAAGTGTTTGTTGGTAAAATTAGATACATATATATGTGTGTGTGTATATTTATATTTAGATATTTATACTAGGCTCCCTATTTCTAGTTTCGCCCCGGACCCCTAAAATCCCAGGACCGGCCCTGGTAAGAATAGAGAGATATGGAGATGACTCATTGCCTGGGAGCCTAGGTGTCGAGCTCTGGTTAAAACTCGTCGTGATGGATCATGGATGGCGCCAGCCACCAGTAATTTAATTAAGAGTTGGATCTAGCTAACAATGCAACAACGAATGTCTGAGGCTCCCGTTCGGAAAGCATAAGCAACAAAATTAGAGTGATTGTTAGCTGCTGCTTGCTAGCCGTTTGATGGGCTACCGCAGAATTATTTAGTCCGAGAAGAAGGGCGGTACTGTTGTGTTAATCTTATTGTCTTACCACTTTAGTAGCATGTTTATTTGAGTTGTACCCTGCATGTCTGCACGTCACGTTTGTTTTACCAAGGATCATATGTAGCTGCATGTGTTAGTGACCGAGCCTCATGGAGGCATGGCGTAGCTATTTGAACCGTGTAATCGTTGTTTTATTGGAGAAGGGAATAACATAAGTGATCTTCTCGATGTATGCGTGTATCAGAGAGAGAACCACCAAAAAGCAGCAGCGCCCACAAAGTTCTCTGTGTTCATCTCCTCCCACGTCTTCCTCTCTACGTTCATCTCCTACCACTCCGGTTCTGTAAACGCAAGTGTGTGTATCAGAGAGAAACACAATTTAAAGATACTAGTTGAGAGGAAGTCAGTAAGTGTTCAATCTACCATCTTGGTGTGTTTCTGCAGGGATCCGATCCAACAGGTACTAGGGATGGTTGGATCATGAAATAGTCAGCCGTGTTTATCTCCTGGATTTTGAACCGGCCTGATCTGACGAAACGGAGGACTTTGCTGAATGCTGACTCGCTGCTGTTGTCCTGTTCGTCAGCAAGGTGCCCCGCCGTTGGCGTTGCAGAGACGAGCTGGAAGCACTTGCTTGCTCACTCTGCTTGGTTATTGACTTATTGAGGTTCTTGTTGGCATTTTGTGTGCTTGTGAAGTAGTTGAATTCTGCTGCATTCTGCTTGTTTGGTTGCTCGCATGCCATGCGAGGCGCTCTGCATGGTCGGTAAGCTCGGCATCGTGGCCGTGGGCATCCAGAAGGACTCGGATATGCCCATCTCAATGCTCTCGCGGTGCCAGTCGCCGCGGTGATATTGCACATGGCTCTGAAGAACAATCAAGCTCAGCTGAAGGAGAAGAAGAGGGACATAAGCATTTTGGTTTACTACTAGTGCTTTCCCGTGAGAGTGATGGAAAATGATGCATTTTGTTTTGGAAAATGGTTCATCTTCAAGTCATGCTGAAGCCTTGTGTGGATCCTTTTTTTTCCGGGCCGGCGGCAAAGAACCCCCGGCCTTTTTTTAGATAAAGGATATAAAATCTGGCCTCTATATCCACGAGGGATATACGCAGCCAAGGATACACGAGCTCTTAGGCTCAAAACCTCAAAACTGAGGAGCAAAAAACAACATAGAAGAGCGCTTAAGGACTATGAAAAAAAGTTAGAAAGACTAAGCTTCAGAACTTCTTCTCCATCCTTGCTTTCAATCAAGTCTCTATCCCCATCCGACTGAGCCATCCAAACTTCGGTCTACTTTGCGTGAATAAGGACTTCCGAGGCGACGCCTCCAAGGAGGCGACTAGGGTCGCCGACGCCGCCTGCCTCACCGAGGCAAGGTTTTCACCTGGAGATCAGCAAGCATGAGGGCTATGGAGTGCCATGACAACACCTCCAAGAAGGCAAATGGCGCCCGAAGGCGTCATCGTTGTCGAGACCGGTAAGATCACCGGCAAAGCTTTCGCCAGCACCTCCACAGCACCCCACGCACTACCCAGCCACAAATTAGACCGCCACCAACACATCGGGGTCTTGCTCGCCTCAAGGCCATGGCATAGCCACCCTTGAACTCCACGATGAGCTGCTTCCTGCAAAGTCCGCCTCTGAAGAAACCACCAAGCGACGCCTATGCGCCATCACTGAGCAGATCCAGGGGCATTAGCCACGGGTCCGCGTCCGCTTGGGGTTCTTGATTTCTTTGTTGCTGGTGATGTTATCCCCCGATGGCGCCAAGCTCCATCTTGCTGCCCTCGCACTCCGGGATCGCCACCAGCACCGGTCACCAGCTCCGCCGCATCAGCAGGCTCCGCAGCCCGCTGGTCCCGAACCTCCTCCCTCCCCCGCCGTCGCCGCCGTGGACACCAGGAGCCACCCACTAATGGCCCCCTTGTCAACCTCCTCGCCGTCGACGCAGTCGCAACTGCCACGACGGCGCGCGGCCTAATTGGTGTATATTGATGTCCGTGAGAAGAAGCACATTCAGTATGATGATGAGCACTGTTGTTGAACGGTTAGGCCGCGGTGCAGCTGTGTAATTAATATTTTATCTATCTATATAAATAAAAACAAGTGATAAGATTTAAGACACATTCTTTGTTTTGAGATCCAGAAAATCACACGATAATCCTAGAAAAGAAAAATTCTAGAAATTCTCACATTAATCTGGAAAAAGAGAAGTAATTCCATCACTTATTTTAGTGGGGGTCATATTATAATGGTACAGATTAATCATATATGTATATTAGAGTTGTCTAGCAAATACAATTGTATTTCAATCATAGGCAGTAGAGTTGTATACCAAAGACAATTGTATCATAATATCTAGCCGTGTAATTACACGGGCAAATCTGCTAGTTATTAAAATGATGAAAAGACGCCACTATGTTCGCTCTTAAGGGTTAGAAATTATCATATTAATCGGAGTAAAAAGAAAATAATCTACACCATTGATTTTTGTGAATTTAGATTATAATGGTGGAGATTCATAGGATATTTGTTAAAATCTATAGTAAATACATACAATATATCCAATCCGTTAGGCAACACCAGTGATAGTATTCGTGTCCAAAGCACAATGGTAGTAATTGTGTGGAGTTTGCAAAAAACAAAAAAACAGAGTATTTGTCACGTCCCAAAATAAAGCCTAGGCGTGATAGCCACCACATTTTAGTGGGCCTCAGCCCAAACGCATGTTAAGATGGAGCCAAGCCAAGCCAAGTCACTTCGCTTGGATTTTTCAGCATCGATTTGTTCTGTTCTGATCAACGTGGTTAGGTAAATGTCTCCATGCTAAGAAAAAGAAAAGTATATCATCATGTCTGTTTCAGAGATTTTGACTGAAATTCATTCTACCATTTCTTGCATTACACACCGCTGTTATTTGCCAAAATATTTTTCATTTCTTGACATTATATGTCGCTGTTATTTGACAAAATATTTTTCACAGCATTCCAGTCATAAACATATCGTCGATATTTTATCTTTCCGAAACCGTGACTGGAATACATGCTATCACTTCTTCACAATATTTCAGATCAAGTAAATAAGAAAAAGATTACGTCTAACGATGAACAGTAGGCAACTATTTGCAATCCGAATCCCGATCCGCGTGAGGAGCAAGAGCCAGGGCACAGGGTGTGGAATTTTTTTTAAAATAATTTATATTTTATTCAAAATTACAGAAATATACCTGCACAAACATTTTTTTTATATACAAATGACCTCTAGTCGCCGAACCGTTGGGCGACTGGAACCTACCGCCCAACTGCCGGGCGACGCGTGAGCTGTCCGTGGGCCGTTGAACGACAGGTTCCAGTCACCAAGTTGTTAGGCAACTGGCTCCTGTCACCCAATAATTCAGCGACTACAAATAACCCATTACAGTGATGGCTAGGAGGCAATGTCGATTGATTCATTTGTGATTTTTCTAGTTTATGAATGGTAGATAATCTGCCAGACTCGCAATAGTAGTTTGCGATCGTTATATGTTGTTATAGTGCAAGAAACTTTGTGAAATATTTTTTGAGACGGACTGAAACAACAACGGACAGCAACTTGGACAGACACGATTATATATATTGTGAAAAATATTTTGGCAAACAACAGCGATATACACTGTCAAGAAATTATAGAATGAATTTCAGCCCAAATCTCTGAAACAGACACGAGGATATGCCTTTCTTTTTCTTAGCATGATGGAGACATTTACCAAACTACATTATCGGAAGAGAGAAAATCGCTGCTGAAAATTCCAAGCTAAGTGACTTGGGTTGACTTGGTACGGAGGAACATTCAAAGCACATACGAACAGTCGTAATAGTGGAATCATCCTCTAAACAAACCCGGGGGGATTCCCGGCCCCGGGCGTGTCCACGTCGCCCCGCCCGCGTGTCCGGCCGGCGCGTGGCGGGGCAATTCCTGTACGGCCGGAGGAGGTAGTTTCCTCCAGTTTTTCGGAAATTACGTAAAGGTCCTTTTTCCTCGCGAAGGTCCCTGCAAGTTTTTTCCCAAAAAAAATTTTGGATAGCGCCCCGCAGATTCCCGAAATTACGTATAGGCCCTTATTTACTTACGTACAGGTCCTTACAAGTCCTCGATTTTTCCCGAAAAAACCCTTTAGCTTTCTCGAAAATACGTATGTGCCCTCGATTTTTTTAAAAAACTCCTCACGAATTATCGCCTCTTTTACTTCGGTACACACGGTGGCTGGCGCGGCGTGTCGCCGCGCCTATGAGGCTAGTGAGACCGAGACTGCGCCGACATGGACAGCCAAAGGAGGCTTCACCATTCGTGCATGGCCCGGGGTTGACTCCGAAAGTCTGCCTTCTCATCGCGTGTTTATTTGAACTAGCCCAACTGTAAATAGCCAAACCAAGAAGGACGAGCCAGCATTAAGTCCAAGAGTGTGAATTTCATAAAGAAAAGGGGCAGTGCAAAAATGCATGCCCGGTATTTCGGGGAAATGCAGGTCTTGTCCCGTGAAAATCCAAGTCAATCCATCCATGTCGTCGCCTTCTTTCATCTAACTACTCCAAGCGGCTTCAAACTCCACAGTAATATATAATTGCAAAATGTCAAGCAGACTGCTGGCATGTTTGCAAATGTTTGTTTTGTCTAGTGGCTGAGAAAAACAGCATCACAGTCACAAAATTCATAATGCAGTAGTATATTATTTTTCTACGAGGGCCATGATGAACGCTCGAGAAATCGATGGGTTCAAATCGGACTTTTTAATACCGTTTCCGTACCGGTACGCATCGTACTGTCGCCTAAACTGGTACAAAGAAAGCCTAATACTGTACTAGCCTAAATACCGGTCATACCAGTTCGATACCGGCCAATATCGGCCATCCTAGCTTTGATTCCGATCAAATGCTGGTCGTTACGGGTGGAATTGATAATATTATCTATTGAATTATATGATATATTTAATAATACTAATATATATTTTAAATGATATTACAAGTGATATTTGATGTACATATAATTAAACAAATATATATTTATAAATATATACTTGTATTATTATATTAAATTCGATACAGTACGCCGATATGGACTGGTACCGGAACATACCATTTCAAGAATCAAACTAGTATGACTTGGTATGGTACGACAACTTTGGTTCAGATCCAATAGGATGCTTTTTATTAGAAGAGCTGAATCTCTTTTTTTTCTTCCCTTGAGCCCAACCGTAAATAGCCAAAGCAAGAATGACAAAGGTGTGAATTTAATTAAGAAAAGGTGAAGTGCAAATATGCAAGCCCGGTATTTCGGGGAAATGCAGGTCTTGTCCCGTCATAGTCAGTCAATGCACAGCACTAATAATTGCAAAACGACAAGCAGACTAATCACCTTCTGGCATATTTGCAAATCACCAGAACCTAATAACCCGTGGAATGCCTGGCCGGAGGCTCGCCCACGTCAGCCCCCTGCGCTCGGCCGGCCGGCGCGTGGCGCAGTAATTTGCGTACGGCCGGCCGAGACACTTTCCTCCAGTTTTCCGGAAATCACGTATAGGTCCTTTTTTTCTCGCGAATAGGTCCCTGCAAGTTTTTTCTTACAAAAAAATTTTTTGGATGGCGCCCCGCGGGTTTCCGAAATTATGTATAGGTCCTTATTTACTTACGTACAGGTCCTTACAAGTCCTCGATTTTTTCCAAATAAACCCTTTGATTTTCCCGGAATTACGCATTTGTCCTTGGTTTTTTTACGAAACCCCCCTGCGAATTATCGTCTCTTTTACTTTGGTCTGCACGGTAGCTGGCGCGGCGTGCGCCGCGCTTATATGCAGCTAGTATTTTTACGCAAGAAGAGGAGGCTTCGGCAGAAAAATGCTCAGCCCATTCCTCTGCTGCCACACCCTTTCGGCTCATGGTAAGCTATTGGCTGTGGTAAGCTCCACGGCATCCCTCAATCAATAAAAAGCTCAGATTTCTTCCCCTTTATTCTCTAATTCATGCCTCATTTGCATGCCGTGATCATGCAGAGGTAGAGCAAGTTTCACAATTCTGTTGGACCGCTGATTGAAGATATCCTGTTGGAAGAGAACAATTCGTATCAACACGTAGCGTTCTCCTTCTGCAGCACTCTGATCGGTGGTTTATCAATATTTAGGTACTTCTCTAGTTCTGATGGCTCTAATTCAGTGGTGATTTATCTTGTTTTTCCCTGAGCCATTCTACTTGTAGCCATTGACTGAACAAGCTTTCCTTTAACGAGCACGCCCTTTCTTTTCTTTTCCCCTTTTTGCAGTTGTGGCAGCGTGATCTGCCGTTTTCTCATGGCGATTGACTGATAATCTCCTGCTATATATTTTCTGAAAGCAGTTACTTTTCATCTCACTTGGGCTGTACTCCGTCAATTTTTTAAAGTAGTGATGGGTTGATCAGTGGAGTAAACTGCTGGTGTATGATGATTACTATGGAGTCTTAACATCGGCTGTTATTTCTTGGTGGAAGACAGGTTTGTAACTTGTAAGGTAAAACTTCTAATTGTACTTCAGGTCTTCGCATGTTGTTTCCACGATGTTTCTATAATGCAGCATGTTATCACGACTTCTAGGCTAGCATGTGAGAAATCAAGTACAGTTAGTGGTCTGGAAGATGGATCCGACAAACAAGAGCCATGCCTAGACGATCTATGTATGTTGTAATACCAAAGTTACAGCTAATGGAATTCTTACTGAGGTTCAGTATGTAGGATCACGTTAACTTATAGAACTAAAATAAATGTCAACTTGCAAACCAAAAACAAAATGGCAGAATGATAAGTTGGGAGTTGATACTTAAACACCTTACCCGACTATTGATTATTGACTTTGTCAATTACCATCATGGATCTTTTTCCTTGAGCCATTTTGATAGCTAGCTTACTAGCTCCTCATCCACATCGACCGGCAATATGCACGATTTACTGAAGTTTATAGCCACTCCACTCTCCAAGTGTGAAAGTAACACGGCACACTAAAGGCATTATTGGAAAGTCGACTATTGCTGATTCTTATTGCCAATCTTATTGGTACTAGAATACACTAGACATCTACCTGTATACATGCTGTGCAAAATGTACGATTGGTATGGCGAGTCAGAGGGTGTGAATGACTTTTTAAAACCTTTTCTCCTAATATTAACAACTCTATGCAGTGCAAACACAAACTCATAAGTTCACCAAAACTAAGAGCCAAGTATCACAAAGATCGTCTGAGACTTTTGCCTCAACCGGTCTGACCGTCGTCCAGGGTGCGGTCTAACTACCAGTCACACCAATCTGATCGGGAACAGCTGGTCTGACCGCTCGGTTCCTTGTGGTCTGACCACTCGTGGAGGCACAATGAAGAAATGCATTGCACATGACCCAAGAAATGAGTTAAGTTTTAAACCACTGACCCAAATGACTTAAACTAGACACAAGCCCGCCTAGAATGTCAGGAACCTATTCCAATCATAGATCATGAAGATTGATGCCAAAATTCTAAACTTTATCCAAAACAAGGAAGGATGCACTAAAACCATACAGTAACGCCGACAAGCCTCCGCGCCCGTTGCTCGTCGTCAAGGTTGGGCCTCACACTCGGCGAACTATTGAAGGACATCGGTCGTCCCATGCACCGGAGGCTGCTGCTGCTCGTCACGTGGTGGTAGAACCACCGCCTCATCCAGCCGGACTCCCACTTCTCTCGGGTCGAGTTGGCAGGAAAGATATTCGCGCATTGCGGCCTCAATACGAAGTTGACGCTACCGAAGTTTGAGAATGCCCCCCTTCGAGGTTCTTCGGCTGGCAGCGCGTGTCATGGAGAAAGGCAAAGAGCGACGCGCTGGGCCAGGTGCCTTCTGTCCGCGTCGCCCAACAGTAAACAACCAGACGAGCTATCACATTCGGGGTCAGCTGCGCCAACTCCAGCTCGTAAGTCCGCAGGACGTCGCCGACAAAGGTCGTCACAGGTATCCGGAGCCCAGCCTCAAAGTACGAGACGAAGACGATCGCCTCCGCGGCCTCCGGGTGCGGCTCCGTCTCGTCGCTAGCAGGCAGGCGAACCGAATCACGGTCTGCCAGCCTCTCCTCCCGAAGGAGAGACTGGATCGTCTCCTCCATCACGAGACTCGGCCCCAGCACGCCGGAGCAGGGACCTCCCACCTTCTCCCCGACCGTCCATCGTTTGTCGGCTTGCGATGGGTTGCGAACCACCAGGGAGTACTCCACCAAGGTCGACAACAAACTGCGCCGGCTGGACGAGGCATGTTCTTCGCGGCAAGCCATTCTCCCCTCAAAAGCGCACTGTTAAATGAGTGGAGACAAAGGCAGATCGTGCCAGCAAGCGAGAAGAAAAGAGCGAAAGAGCAATAAGGGAGCAAATGAGCGAGTGGGAAGAATGCTTGTGTGTTGGCGAGGGGGTATATAAAGCTTCTCGCCTCCCCACGATCGGGAAGCGCGGCCGGTGGAGGTCGAAGATGCGCAGCCGCCCGACCTCCTAACAGCGCAAGACACGCCAATCACGTCCCGCCACGTGGCCCGCTCTCTCGGGAAGGAATGAGTGCCCGTGGTCGTGCGACTGCCTGACAGCTCACGACGCGCCAATCACGTGCCTCCACGTGCCCCGCCCTTTTGGGAGGGGATGTGCGACTGCCTGACAACGCACGACGTGCCAACCACGCGCAGCCACGCATCCTGCCCCATCAGGAAAAAGCGCGTGGCTACAGCTGTGCGGCCGCTGACATCGCAAGACGTGCCGGTCACGTGCCGTCACATCGTGCAATCCCCACTGCGCATCGGGCATCATTAAACCACTATGCTGAGCCACGAGCAACCTGGCTGCGCTTCGTCTTCGAGCATGCACGACGACTCCAGAGAACACTTCGACTACGCGTCCGCGGGTTGAGTCAGCCCTTCGATTCGGACCCATATACGAGGGACGACTCTGCATCCCGCTTCGCCTGCATGTCCACGGAGCGAAGTCGAATGCCGACTCAGCTTCGCCTTGATGCACCGGCTCCGCTGGAAGCGCACACCTCGCGACCAAGATATGCCTTCGGCAGTAACTCTGACTCCGTGTCCATGCCACTAGGCCATGCTACGCCAGCAAACCCACGTCTGCCCAAGATCACAGAAGGTCACAGGCCGCAGGGATGGGGGGAGCCAAATGGCTCATCAACATGGCTTCGGCCTGTGAAGCCCGTCACCATGAGAGGCTTCTGTTGTAGAGGTGACCCCCACCTAAACCCAGCTGGCCTGTTATAAGGTTATAAAGCCCAAAATAGGACATGTATAATGACATAAATGTCCTTGAGAGAGATACTTGGGTGTAAGGACATAATTGTAAAAACTCCCCATATGAATATATATGAAGCCATCCAGGCCATGGGGAAGGCCCAAGCATTGCTCACCTAACATCTCCACTACCATACTACCATATCTCTGTTTAGTCTGTAACCACAACAATTTCCTTACTTGCTACTTGAGACTTAAGCTTCTCGACTTCATCCTTATGCTGGTCTTCTAGCAAACTTATTTTTTGGGCTCTCTTTGACGATACGAGTAAGCTCATCGATCACTTTGGTCTTTTCATCGACCTCAATGCAAAGCTTACCTATTTCAACCTCTTTATCTATAAAAAGAAAAGAGTTAGAGAAAGATGCATCCACCAAGATGCAAGGAGCCTCCACATCGAGTGCTAGAGCCTTCTCACAAATAGCTTTGACTCGAGAATCAATTTCTCCCAAAGCAAGATCTATATAGACATATAAAAATGGTCGGTAACTAGAACTCGAATTCAGAGTTTAACTAAGAGAATGAGTTTGATCGTTACTTACCATTCTCATAGTCTCTGATTGTATTCTTGGCTCCCGAGTAGAAAACTTTCCAGGGAATTCTCTTACCAAAAAAAAATGAAAATTTGCCGATCCAATAACCAAAAACCTTTGATTGTTCAAAGCAACGTATCCAACCAACCTTTTCTGCTACTTGAAAACAAAAGTTATTGATAATATGTTCTTTACCCTCCCCCACCCCTAAAAAAAGGAGTGTCTAGGCATCACTCAGATGTTTTCTTAACTATCATCTAAATTTATGATCTTTGGATTAGAGATCAAGCGACCACTTATTTTTGAAGAAGAGAGATTTTTTTCAAGGGAGAGGGGTAGAATTCAAGGGGATGGGGAAAATTTATGGCTATTGGATCTCTAATCTAATGATCCTAAATTTAGATAATAGTTAGGAAGAAAATATTTGGATGATATTTAACAAAACAAAAAAACGATTTACTATCAGCTGTCCGCAACCGTCCGATCATCCTCAACTCTCCACAGCCGCCCGTCGTCCTCCGCTCCCGCACGCGCAATCTCCTCCCAAGCCCTCCTCACCCCAACCCGCACCGCCGCCGCCTCCTCCCCCCACGCCTCCACGCCGCCGCCTCCTCCCGCGGCGCCCCAGTGCCAGTCGGTAGAGGAGTACGCAGAGGAGTGGGCGACGGAGAAGGCGGTGTGGGTGTCCCCGAGGAGTAGTGCGTCCTGCCTTCCTCCAGAATGGCGCACCCAGGAAGGTACGCACGCGGCCTGCAATGGCAAACGATCTCGTAGCTCTTCTATTTGTTTCGCGGTTCTAGGGTTCTGACGTGAGGTAACGATTGTATATTTGGCCCTCCTGCGATGTCGTTGGGTTGGATTTGGTCGCACAAACTATGAGAGTTGCAACTTATTGGTATTTTGGGGCTTTGATTTAGTTACGGAAGGCTGGGTTTTGGCAATGTGGGGTGGTAGAACCAGATGCCTCTTCTGTTACCAAATTTGCGCGTCCAATTTTGTATATGAACGTCAGGACAAGATGCTCCTTGGTCCTAGCAATATGCTGTCGCCCTCGGTGTAAAATAATTGAGTCTCGATTGATGTGAACTTGCAAACATACGAAATGGAAGGTGAGGGAAATATGGTTTTTCGCGTTGGGCTAGCCTCCCTTCATTTTACGTTGGGGGACATCTTGTGTTTATGTTCATGTTCATGCTTTTGGTCCTGAAAAACTTTGTTTGCTGTTGGTTTTGATACTTGAGCAACCATCAGTCTCCTGATGACTGATGTGCAGGGCTACATTTTTCTGTTTTTGTTAGGATTTACACATTGTAGTTTAGTTGTTAAGCATACAAAACACTGCGCTTGGTTGTAATATTAATTTTGGATAACCATTAGTCTACTTCCCTTTACACGGTAGATTCAGAAAATGTTGCTTCTTTCTTTTCCCGTTAACTTTCTTGGCAAATTATAAAATACACTTCTCTGCGGTTCCTCTTGATGGGATCATTTCCTGTATGGAACTTAATTCCGTAGCTGCAATATGTAGCTTGCATTTACCATTACATAGTTTAAATCTTATTGAGAACAAACAGATAGTACTCCAAATCCATCACAAGGTATAAAACACTAGATTTTTTTAATGGTTTAGAAACCTACTGGAGCTCAACGGTGCATAATGTCTGAACATTTGTAGTATCATTGTAAATGTGCTGATTTAATTTTGGATTATCCATATAACACTTTTTTTGGTTATGCCTTTGTACCACAGATCAGCCAGAAGGGCTTGGAACAAAGGACATTGAACTTCATACTTGATTATTATTATTATTATTATTATTATTATTATTATTATTATTATTATTATTATTATTATTATTATTCTTTACCATCTCTGACATAGCCATTTAGAGGAGGACTTTGTCATCTTCTCTAAGCGATCGGTTTAGATTCAGAAGAAATTGAAGGAAGAAGGGTTGGTCAGTGGCGGAAAGCTTGAAGAAGATTGGAACATGAGGGGAAAGTAAGAAGCTCAAAAGTTACCTCAGGATATGTTTTATAGGCGTGTGAATCAGTTACCAATCTCGGGAACCAAACGGTTATTACCTTTTTGGGAACCGCTCTAGACAGACAGTCGGTGAGAGTTGATTTGTATTCCTCTATTTGAACCTGATATATATTTACAACTCAAGCGAAATTATTTTTTTGACCAAGTTCATCTCCGGTCAAATTAAATCAAAAGGCCTTGCTTTTGATCTTAACTCGTCTACGACTTCCCTTCCTCAAGTAAGTTATTTTCACTTGAAGTTGGGGGTCTAGATGATGAAGATATAACAATCCTCAAATTATTATTTATCTATAAATGATATTATCACGTCATTATGCTTCTTGGGTATACCCTTTATGCGTAAGGGAGGAATTTAGCCAAGTGATTGTAAGGCTCTTTTACGACCACTCTCTGGTCTTAAGTCTTTCCACAACTGCTTCATAGTCGTAAGTCATTCTATGAGCAGGTATGGTTTTAAGTTGTTCCACGAGCATGACGTGGTCGTAAGTTGCTCTATGAGCATAGCATGGCCATAAGTCATTCTATGACCACTCTATCTTCATAAACTCTTCTACAACTAGCTTAATTTCGACTGACTTGCCTACGACAACCTGCCACATCGTGGGTCTGCCTAACTGGGCAGTTAACATGTGTGATTATTCTCCAAATAACTTTTCTCTTTGACAATAACCACTGCACGACGTGATGCCACAACTCTCTAACAATAACTCCTGTCAAATGGTTACTATCTGAAACGTCAAGATGCCTCTTGGCACAGAACAACTGCCATCGCTTCGCAAGATATATAAAGGTTGGCGTCAGGGAGAAGAGAGGAGGATGAGATCCAACAGATCCGAGAGAGAATAGAAGTAGAGCAAGACTTTCGCCATATCTCTCTCGATTATAATCTGTTCACTGAGCAATAGTCACATAGAAGTAGGGTTGTTATTCTCTCAAGAGAAGACCCGGACCTGTATAAAAATCTTTGTGTCTCTTTTCTGTGTGATCGTAGCCAGGTCTTCAAGAGTTCCTTCGAATCCAAATAAATCATACGTGACATTGATATTAAAACATCAACACTCACTATATTAAGTTTTTCAAAATGTGAACTACAAAGTAGTGATACCTCCATAAATGTCAATATGCGGAAACAAAAATGGAAGGGCAAAAATTCTCAAAAAAATGAAGGTCAAAATACTAACACAAAAGTTGACACCTCAAATTCTCAATAACTTACCGTACCACTCAATTTGTCCAACACCAACGTGGATGTTTTTTTCTTGAACCTTTTGGACGTAAGTTGATTGGAAAAGCTACAATCATGATACCTAGCATATTAGCTCCTCATCCACATGGACTAGAATTATGCATGATTTAATGAAGTTAATAGCTACTAGAATCCCCCCGCAAAAAAAGAAAAACTATTAGAATACAATGTGTGAAAGCGATAAGTTGGGCATACAATTGTTTACTTTAAACACGTTTCTAACACATTTGTACCAAGTGTGGAACTGATGTACAAATTTTTAAAAACTTACTTTTAACACGTTTTTAGTGATGTATAACTTCACAACTAGGCCCCCCAATGTTATGTACTTGTACCAACATACGTGCTGTGCAAAAGCTATAGGCTGCATAAAGACATTATTGGACTTCCATAGCTTAGTTACTGAACTTATTTGAAATGTAAATGGCAAAGATTTGTGGATCTCTGTGACAAAAGATATATGTTTAGTGAACCGTGTGTAATTTTCAAACTGTCCTAACACAAATTGTGCATTCATTGCCAGCTAGTGAGTTTGCCATTCTCTGAAATAAATCGCCTGGTATTTTTGGTGGATCTCCTTCATCAAGCTTGTCTGATGGCAACCATACTGGATTCTCTGGTTAGATCATGTGCCAAGAAGTTGCAAGATATCATTACAGAGGAGGCAATACTCATTCTTGGTGTAAAAGAAGAGCTTAGAGAACTACAGCGAACAATGAAGCAAATACAATGCTTTCTTAATGATGCTGAGCAAAGGAAGACAGAAGACCAAGCTGTTAACAACTGGATTGGTGATTTGAGAGATGCTATGTATGATGCTGATGATATTATCGACTTGGCAAGATTTGAAGGAAACAAGCTGCTTGCGGACTGTCCTTCATCTTCATCATCAAAAAAATCAATTGCGTGTACTGGCTTATCATTGTTGTCTTGCTTTCCTCATGTTCCGAGACGTCGCGAGATTGCTGTTCGGATCAGGGACTTCAACACTGAGCTTAAGAAGATTTCAGAGCTGGGTAAAAATTTCTTACAGCTTCAGATTATGCAACCTAAAGCAGAAGTTTCGGCACCAAACCAGATGAAAAGTTGTCCCCTCGTGGAGCCTAATCTTGTAGGAAAGGAAGCTTTACATGCTTGCACAAGATTGGTGGAACTAGTGCTTGCACATAAGGAAAAGAAGGCCTACAAGCTTGGTATTGTTGGAACAGCAGGGGTTGGAAAGACAACTCTAGCTCAGAAAGTATATAATGACCAGAACATAAAAGGAACCTTTAGCAGACAAGCATGGATTTGTGTTTCTCAGGCGTACTCTGGAGTTGACCTCTTGAAAGAAGTTCTTCGAAATTTTGGGGTACATCAAGAGCAAGGCGAAACTGTAGGAGAGCTCAGCCACATGCTTGCATCAGCCATTCAAGAAAAAAGTTTCTTTCTTGTATTGGATGACGTCTGGAAGCCTGAGGTATGGACAGATCTACTGAGAACTCCATTACACACTGCTGCTGCAGGAATAATTCTGGTAACAACTCAACATGATACAGTTGCACAAGCTATTGGGGTAGAACATATGCATCGAGTTGAATTGATGTCAACAGACATAGGATGGGAGCTGCTATGGAAGACTATGAACATTAATGAAGAGAAAGAAGTGCAAAACCTGCAGGATTTAGGGATGGAGATTGTTCGTAAATGTGGTGGCCTTCCTCTTGCAATCAAGGTTACTGCTAGAGTTCTTGCCACTAAAGAGAAAACTGAGAACCAATGGAGAAAGGTTATAAACAAACGTGCTTGGTCTATGAGCAAGCTTCCTACTGAGCTGACAGGAGCTTTGTATTTGAGTTATGATGAGCTGCCACGTTATTTGAAGCAATGTTTCCTCTATTGCGCCTTATATCCAGAAAAATGTTACATGTATCGTGATGACCTTATCAGGCTTTGGGTTTCTGAAGGTTTTGTGGAAGAGCAAGAAGAGCAACTTCTCGAAGATACAGCTGAAGAATATTACTATGAGTTGATATATAGGAATCTCCTTCAACCAGACCCTGCATTTTTTGTCCCTTTCAGGTGCACAATGCACGATCTTTTAAGGCAGCTTGCTGGACATTTATCAGGAGATGAAATTTTTTGTGGTGACCCGCAATCATTGAAGGCTAATACTTTGTCCAAACTACGACGTGTTTCAGTTGTTACTAACAAGGATTCTGTTATGTTCCCCGACGTGGACAAGGAGCATATTAAAGCAAGGACTTTGTGTATTAAATGTGCCAAGCCACCAAGAGTTGAAAATACAATTTTCAGAATACTTCCACGCATTCGAGTTTTGGATCTGAACGATTCGATTATACAAAGTGTTCCAGATTGTATTGGAAGTTTGATACATCTACGATTACTTGATCTTGACCGGACCGACATATCTTGCCTTCCACAGTCCATTGGTTCACTTAAAAACCTTCTGATACTGAACTTGCAGGGGTGTAAATCTTTGCACAGTCTTCCTTCGGCAATCACCAAATTGTGCAATTTAAGGCGCCTTGGTCTTGAAGATACACCAATACATCAGGTTCCAAAAGGGATAGGCAAATTGAAATTCCTCAATGATTTACAGGGATTTCCTCTTGGTGATGGAAGTGGTAATGCTGAAACACAAGATGGATGGAACTTGGAAGAGTTGGCTGATCTAATGCAGTTGAGGCGGCTTCAAATGATTAAATTGGAAAGATCAGTTCCTTGTAGTACATATTCATTGCTAGCAGACAAAGAGCATCTCAAATTTTTATATCTATGGTGCAGTGGACATATAGCTGAACCATATTCAGATGAAGATGTTAGCAACATTGAGAAGATCTTTGAGCAGCTAATCCCTCCACACAGCCTAGAAGATCTAGTTATTGGGAGATTCTTTGGTCGCAGGTATCCCACCTGGCTTGGTACTGCTCATTTGTCTTCAGTGAAAACCTTGATACTACAATATTGCAGATCATGTGTGCATCTACCACCAATTGGGCAGCTACCGAACTTGAAAGCTTTGCATATTGAGGGAGCAACCGCGATTACCAAGATCGGACCTGAATTTGTTGGCCGCACGGTGGGATATCCCGGATACACGGAGGCGGTTGCTTTCCCCAAGCTTGAATGGTTGATCATACGAGATATGCCCAACTGGGAGGAGTGGCCCTTCGTTGAAGAAGAAGTAGCAGCAGCAACAGCTAAGGAAGGGGGAGAGGATGGTGCTGCTGCGAAGCAAAAAGGGGAAGCCCCATCTCCATGGGTGCAGCTGCTGCCTTGTTTGAAGAAGTTGGAACTTGTCCGCTGCCCCAAGCTGAGAGGTCTCCCACGGCAGCTTGGAGAGGAGGCCACCAACTTGCAGCTCTTCATAATGGGATGCGAAGTCCTGAAGTTGGTGGACCTCCCTCAAGTGAGAGAGCTGCGTGTAGCTTTTTGTCCAAACTTGTGGTGTGTTGAGGGGTTGGATGTGGATATGCAAGAGATCTCTTCCCTGTGGGTGCCTGGGCTACAACACCAGCACCAACTACTCCACGGCCAAGACCTGGATGTCTACATGTGGCCTAGAAGTAGTTAGATGGGAATGAAAATACAAGGTATGAACACTGATAGGACATTTACTTTTTTCTGTCTTAATTTACAAGTTGCTGCCTTGTTGGATTGTACATGGGATCCTCTATTTAATTTCATGCTCTGTTCCGTTCTGTTGCATTGTGCAGCTTGAGAGAAGACCTGGATGGCAGCGGATTGTGGCTTGACTAGATGCCCAATTAGATGGCAGCAGAAGAGACATGGTATAAACATTGACTGGACGTTTAAATTTACATCTTGTGCATGCCGTTGACTATGGGCTGCTGTAAGTATATACTAGATACACACCTCAAGCCGTTTTTTACTAACCAAATTGAACACAGACCCACTGGGCTACACAAGTACACATCCTTCATTACAGAGTTCCAGAAAAGCTAGTTGATTACGACTGAACATTAGCATAGAGATGTTTCTTCAGAGTAGTATATAAGCATCAGATGGTTTTGATGACACGAGTTACGCTCAGGCTTTAGTAATTAGTACTCCACGTAGTATTGAAAAGGTGAACCAACAATTAATGCTCAAGCATCAACCAAGATTTGCATATGTCAATATTGCAGGAAATGTAAATATTGCAAAACAGCTTATACCTATATTTGCATTGTCTTAATGAAGTTTTAATTAGAAATTTTTTATTTATATACCCATGCTTATTTTATGTTCTTATTTCTTTTGCAGGTAAATCTTTAAAGAGTCATGGAATTTACTCATCCCTTGAATTATTTATTATCCTTTTTACCATAATTATTGGTCCACACAAGACAACAAAACATAAAAATAACAAAAAAGAGAAATATGTTAAAAAAACTACAAAAAAAGGAAAAAAGAAAAAAAGAGGAGGATAGTTTGTGTGGGATTGCTTGTGTTTTAGGTTGCTGGCTTAGAGAAAGAAAAAAAATTTAATGTCGCTAAAATAGTTTAGATGAGCCTCATTTAGAATCCTCTTTTCATCACTCATCTTGACGAGAGTTGAGACAGAAAAGCAGGCAAAGGCATTCAGTTCAACATTGCTACCTTTATTTTTTCCCCTTTTCTGCAAAGAGAAATACACCACGCTAGAAGGAGAAAGAATGGAATGTGGTCCACAACATACATTTGCCGTCAAGTGCCACATCATAAATATGGACGGCAGTAGTCTAAATTTGAAGCTTAGGTGGTCGAGTGCCAAAATACCAAAGCATATATCCTGCAATATTTCATCTGTTTGCTCCAAGAAAATGAAATGATTTCTTGTTTTGCTCAAGAAAAAAAAAACCCTTTGCGCATTGTTGACGAAAAGAATCACTGACTACTCCACGGTGAAGATCTGGATGTCTATACGTGGCCTAGAAGAAATTAGATGGCAATGGAAATATATACAAGGTATGAACTCTGATAGAACATTTACTTTTTTCTGTCTTAATTTTGCAGTGTTGAAGCCCAAAGTTGTTGTCTTGTTGGATTGTACATGGGGGCCTCTATCTAATTTCATGCTATGTTCCGTTGTGTTGGATTGTGCAGCTTGAGAGAGGACCTGGATGTCTACACGTGGCTTGACTAGATGCCCAATTAGATGGCAGCGGAAGAGACATGGTATAACCATTGACTGGACGTTTAAATTTACATCTTGTGCATGCCGTTGACTATGGGCTGCTTAAGTAGATACTAGATACACATCTTAAGCCATTTTTTACTTGCCAAATTGAACACAGACCCACTAGGCTACACAAGTACGCATCCTTCATTACAGAGTTCCAGAAACCTAGTTGATTACGACTTAACATTAGCATAGAGATGTTTCTTTAGAGTAGCATATAAGCATCAGATGGTTTTGATGACACTAGAGTTACGCTCAGGCTTTAGTAATTAGTACTCCACGTAGTACTGATTAGGTGAACCAACATGTAATGCACTAGTGCTCAAGCATCAACCAAGCCTGCCTACCCTGTTTCCTTCCAAAGCAATGCGCCCCCTTTGACATGACATTATTTGAACTCTTCCGGGTTTCATTTTGAAATGTGTCAGCTTGAGCTACAGATTTCATTGTAAGCTTATTAGACCAGTTAGTGGTTTTGCTTTTGTGCCTTCAATTTTCTGATGTGTTCTTGTTATGACTTACGAGCATTTAAGATGGATATCAAATTAGCAGCAAATGTAGATTTTGCAGAGCTTGTCTTGGACTTCTATTTACTTAATCTAGTATCCAGTTGTTCGTAGGTCGAAAATCTTGAAGAGTTCTACAATCGCGTCATTGAGTGCAATATCTGCTCGTCATTCTTGAGCTTCATCCTTAACCCATGCAAGATCGAAAAAGGGAAAAATAAAATTGCCAAAAAAAAGGGGAAATAAAATTAAAATTATAAATGCATAAAAGAGGAAAACAAAAAATATTTTAATTCCTTTGTAGCATTTAGTGGTGTGATTGCTATTCTTGAGAACTATTATGTTTCCAACTTTGTAGCGTGTTTTGCTACAACTTGTCTGTGGGTTTTTTTCCCTTTGTGGGGGTTCCATTATTTTCCCCCTTTTCTTCTTCTTCTTCTTCTTCTGTGGGGGGTAGGGGTAACTCCCCCTATGTCACTTTTAAGGTAACACTTACTGTTATGTGTGCTTATTGGGGAATGTATTGAGATCATCAAACCATTTTGTATGTTCCTTTTAGCATTACGCTGTTTATATCTAATAACTAATGCAATCGTTCTAATATATTTGTTAACATTAACTACTTGAGATTTCTAGATATCAACGTATGTATGAATTATGATGAACTATTATCGTTGTGAAAGATTCCGAACACTGCTTATGTTTTTGGATAAACTTACAGGTACCAGCCATCAGGTAATACCGTAATAGAAGGCTCACCTAGCTGAAGGAAAAATTTCTGAACCAACCCTGCGTATAAGGCTGCTCTCACGTCTGAATCTGACGCACCGGAGGACCTTGTTGAATGCTGACTCATCTATGTACTATATTATTAGAACGATGAAAAGAAATCATATTAACTCTTAACAGTTAGAAATTACCATATTAATCTAAGTAAAAAGAAAATAATCTACACCGTTAATTTTTTGTGGGCCTAGATTATAACGGTAGAGATTGATTGGATATTTGTTAGAATCTATAGTGAATACATAAAATATTTCCAATCTGTAAAATAGGCAACACCAGTGATAGTATTCGTGTCCAAATAACAATGGTAGTAATTGTGTGGAGTTGGCAAAAAAAAAGAGAGAGTATTTGTCACATCCCAAAATAAGGCCTAGGTGTGACAGCCACCACATATTAGTGGGCCGCAGCCCAAAAACAATGGTATGTAGCGGTCAGAAGCGAAATAAACAAATAAAATATCATCATACTTCCCTTTTTATGCTACGCAAATCACCAACAAGCAGCGAGTATTTTTTATCATACTCAGCAAGATCAGTAAAGTAGAATACATAATAATATGACAATTATTACATCTCTGAGCCAACAAGATGCCATCTCTGCAAGCTAAGCCTCAGCAGCTCCAAATGTTGACCACCACCACCAGTTTTGTTTTTCATCTTCTAGTGAACAACACTTTTCTAATGCAGATCAGATATCATGGATATTTCTCAAGAATGCGATAGGCACCTCTTAAGATACACGATTAAGATAGCAAGAAAGTTTATAAATTGGTTTGGTTGGGGTGTGCCAGGCCCTAGCTGTAGTGCAACGCCTAGGCGACACATGATGACCCCAATGGCAAGCCACTGTAGTGTACCCTCTCCCACAAAAAATAAATTTAATATCACAGTGGACACATGGTCTACATATCAGATATTAAATTGATAAGAACAGATACTACATTTGATCTTAGCCAAAAGGCCGAGAAAGGTATGAATTGAGACGGAGAACCACACCTCCTTTTATAGCTTCTCCTCCTGCTACGCTGCTGCTCGGGTGCTCGATGTGGTACTAAACACGGCTGCCGTCCCTCCTTGCTGCCTCTCCCACGCGCACGCTGCTTCTTTCGGCAGAATTTTCGGGTGCACAGATCGTCGAACCTGATCTGCTGCCGGCAACGCGCCCCTGTCCTCCCCGGCTCTCCTCTCCTCTCTCTGCTAAGTATCTCCAGTGCCGGTTCAATGTTACACTTTCCTGCAATTTCTTGTTGCGTAAGACTAGAGAGATTTGGAGATGACTAATCGCCTAGAAGCCTAGGTGTCGAGCTCTGGTTAAAACTCGTCGTGATGGATGGCGCTAGCCACCAGTAATTTAATTAAGAGTTGGATCGAGCTAATAATGCATCAACGAATGTCTGAGGCTCCCGTTCAGAAAGCATAAGCAACAAAATCAGAGTGATTGTTAGCTGCTGTTGGCCCTTTCATGGGCCTTCGTTGCGCTGGCTACCACAGAATTCATGTCATACTCGGATTGTACAAATCGTTGGCTGTTTACATTGTTGCGAACTTGCGATCTGACGAGGTTCAGCCGTAAACTAAGATAAAGAGTCTTATAGCTGAAAGCTAGGAAGCCAATGCAAGATTCATGCATTTGATACATAAAAATTTGGAGCCAGGCGAGACGAGTGCATGCTGACATGCAGCCATGCCGCAAGGGAAGATAACGCGGCGGCAGTAGTGGGTGACGATCAGAGAAAGCGCCATTGCAGATGTAAAAGAGGTGACCACGTCGAAGATGACACCGCGGAGGTTGGCGCCAAGGATCCGGCTAGAGAAGAATTTATTAGTCCAAGAAGATAACGCAGCGACGGTGGCAGTCGCCGGAGAAGATAACACGGGGGTGGCAGTTGCCGATGATCAGAGAAAGACGTCGACGATGGCGACCAAGGGAAACTGCTTTCGTCATATACGAGTCTAATGAGCAGTTCCTTCCGATTCAAAGAAACGGCCACTGGAGCATGGCCTAATACACGTTGTGATATTGAGCAACACCATATCGATTAAATTTATTGGCCTCTCTTTCCCAATGCTAAAATTTACAAGATTTCACGGTGATGATGACCTAGCGAAACCTCACAGACGTGGCCATCCTAAAGAGTGCGAGCAGCAAGATGTTCAACATGAGTACTCTACTTTGCAATTGTTCGTTCAAGAAAGCGAACACCTTCAAGCACTAGTTCCGATGATTTAAAGTCAAGAGCCAATGGAAACTACATGGTCAAAGAAAAGCAGGATCCTCATGCTTGAATTGCCTTACACGCTTGATATGTGTCGAAACAATTTGCTCCGCTGGTTGCATCAAGAGGAGCTTGCCGTCCTCAGGACGTGATCTTCATCGGAATCCCAATGCGGTGAAATCGTAATTTTGTTTGCTTAGCACACCACTGTACTATGCTAACGCAATCCACACAATTACAGGAGAGTTCTGAGGAAAAAGATGCACTTAAGAGTCAAGAGATGAATCCAACATGCGTGTTTCCATGTTTGAGGCTAAGATTAGGTCGATGCTGGAGCTAAGCAGGTTGATCAAACGAACATAGCCCCTTGTTTCAATCCAAAGGAAGTACAATCGCGTGTAATGCATTGAAATGAAAAACAGCTCTGAGCTGAACTAGAATTGAGCGATCCAAAAAAAGGGGGAAAATGAGTTCAATATTCAGATCATTCTGACTTTCAGTTTTAACTGTTAGTCTATTTTGAAACAAAATTCACAACGTTATGAATCACTGCGTCATACAGACAATATCAGTATGAGATTATACTATAAAATATGCTTATTTGGTTGATTGTGGTTCATATTTGAGCTAAAAGTTACAGTTTAGGATGTCAAGTGCAATACTGTCTGAAGCGTTTCCCATTTTTTTAATAAAAAAATCTGGAGCATGAATGGCAGCAAGTCTAAAATTTGAAGCTTAGGAGGTCAAGTCTCGTTAGTGTCATAATACAAAATAATACATGCATCCTGCAGAATTTCCTCTATTTGATCTAAGGCAGTTTCAATATGTCTCATTCTTGCTTAATACAAATACAGTCGCTGACCTTGCAAGTGCCTGAACTGCAGGAGGTAGCCGACAGCAAGTGCGTCTACGGGAACGTGGTGCACCACATCGCCGGAGAGTTCACCCAGGTGCTCCAGGACGTCGCCGGCGACCCGACCTTGCCTCGCACCAAGTCCGTCCACCGCACCGCCTGTCGCCACGGCGAAGCCGTTTTCTTCCATGTACATTCAGAGTACTTAAGCTCATTCAGAGTTCAGAATAACTACTGAAAATCTGAAACTAACAATCTTTGTTCTTGCAGGCATAGGCGGACCAGGATCAAAATTTAGAGGGGCACTACTACAGAAAAGGTCATCACAGACAGTTCGAAATCGTCATCACAGACGGTTTTGTGAACCGTCTGTATTTATGGGTCAGTGATAATCGACGGTTATCACAGACGGTTTTTGAACCGCTCGCGATTATCGATATCACAGACGGTTTTGAGTTAAAATCGTCGTGATAGTGATAATCACGAGACGGTTTGGACTCAAAACCGCTCGTGATTATCAGCTATCACGCACGGTTTTAACTCCAAACCGCTCGTGATTATCAGATATCACGACGGTTTTAACTCCAAACCGCTCAGTGATTATCAGCTATCACGACGGTTTTTAACTCCAAACCGTCGTGATATTCCTTCAACCCCTAAATATATTTCTCGCTATTGGCTAGCCTCAGAAATGCTAGCTATGCCCTCTCAAACAAGCGATAATCACGGACATAAAACATATACAATTCACACATCTCATTTCATTTCAGATACATTTCACATCTCAATTCATTTCACAGACATAAAACATCCAATTGACAACGCACTTCATTTCACAAACATAAAGCATCCATTTCGCAAATCAATTCATTGAATTGAAATAAAATATCCATTAACAAATACACAATTGTAAAAGATCTACACTGTATTTGCACTTAGAATTACAATAAAAAATCATCCTGGGCAGTGGAACTCTCCATCTGATCTTACGACTTTTGTCCACAAAAATCAAATGAGCTCTCCTCGAATTTTTGCAAAATCCGGCTGTTTCAATGCAGATGTAGAGATGGACGCAGCCTGTCGATAGGAATATGAACGCGCGCATATATAAAACTTGACATGTATGAAATAAATGTGGGAAGATTGACAAACCTTAGAATTAGTGATCTTGGTGGAATCGAGGAGTAGTCTCATATGGTGGCACACGTAGTATCCACACGTGTTGCCCGCCGCCGTGGCACCGCAAAAATATAATGTGTTAAATCAAGTGGCATTACTACTATGTGTTGTATATGATTAATTAATGTGTAGCTAGCGAATACCCGAAACTTGCGATCATGTTTCAAGGCCTTGGCCCCTGTCGTCGAGTCACGTGTTTGTTGAACGTATGTGGCGAACGACCTTCGTTATTCGAAAAAGTTAGATTAGTTATTCGGAAGGAAAGAAAGAGTACAATGTACAATGTACGTACCTATCGAGTATTTGGGCGATAGCTGTGTACTTGGATTTGTTCTTACTTAGAGAATCAAGGTATATAGCCTTGTTCCATTTTGGTATAATTACAATTAAAATCCAATGGAATTTCTCATTGTATGGCATAAGAACAAATTCCTTATCTTGGTGAGCCAGCAGTGCTTTTGTAATATAGTCCTCGACGAAGGATGCATTCTCGATGATGGTATCAATGGCGACCAAGCGTGGGTCCAGGAAACCAATTCGTGATTTCGATGATCTAGCTTCGGTCAGCATGAATCTATATATAACACAGGAAAGCAACAAATTGTGACATATATCGGTATTACGTGAACAGAGACTGTGATTGTACAGACCTACAGCGTCCAGCATCGAACGAGTGAGGCGTCGAGAGCGTTGAGCGTGAAAAGTTCAAATATATCGTCAAAGGTCACCGCGAAGACACAGTCCTGAGCTTCGTGCAAGAAATGTTCCAGCTTGAATTTGACAGTGATACCTGAGCGCCGTTCTGCCTCTGGCTTATTGGACTCTTCCATATACCAAAGGTGGAATCTTTGGCAACCAAGTCCTAGTTTTTGGAGCTCTTCCTGGACTACCATCGGCTCAGCTAGCACGAATTTGCGGACCAATGGCATGGACGGGATATCGTCATCATCCTTCGTCTTTGATTTGCCCCGCCATCGCCGATTGTCGGTCGACTTTATGCTAGTCGATCAGTAATGGTATAGACGGTGCAAGTTGCTCGCGAGAATAGCACCCGTGGAGATAGCACCGGTGCAGGTAGCTGTGGTTCGCACTGCCCGTGTGGAGATGGCACCAGTGCAAGTTGCTGTGGTTCGCACTGCACTTCTAGTCCTGCCACCGGTGAAGAAGCCTCCAGGGAGATGTCGGTTTTGGGCCACTGGATGAATGTTCCAATGGCCTGTCCTAGATTCACGATCTCGTCGTTGGGGGGCTTCGGTAGCGGGACCACCTCAAAATTGGCATACACACCATCCACATTAACTTTTATGGCTCGGCGCTAAAGCTTGACCGTGCACCATGGCCCCGATACTGCATTTAATATGCCCGCCCCAAGCAGCGTACAAGGGAATGGAGCCATATCTCACTTGGAGCCTGCTCGTCGTAGGCTCCTACATAACGATACAAAATTAGCTACTCGAATAGGCCTACCAACGGAGCAAGCATTCGAGAGGTAATAATTATTACCAGGATGTCGTCCACAGGAAATTTGGACTGGGTTTGCGTCGGATTGGACGCGCAGCTACTCGGATGGTTGTGCGGGCTAGCTAGCACAGGAGCGGCGGTGGCGGCCTGCTGACTTTCTGTTTGTTTCCGCACCTCATCTCTGATTACATCAGCCGTCTGAGCTAATAGCTCCTCTCTAAGAGATTCCTTGATCTCTTCTCGTAGCCGCAAGCGCCACGCCGGCTTTGTTTCTCTTCTGCGCCGATACATGTCGGAGTCATCTTGGAAACCATGTTTCCAAGGAACGTAAAGCCCAAGGCCTCTCGACGCCCGGTGCTCCTTGTTTCCTGGGGCCACGGAGAGCATATCATTCTCCTTGTTCCTGGAATGATCCTGGGTAGATTGAAAACTCGGCTCTTCCCGCAAGAGCACGACATGTCATTTCAATTGCACGGTTGTGGAGTAATTACAAGCTACGTGGTTCGATCGATATCTTACCAGCGCCGGTCACTTGCTGGTCCAAGGGTTTCAAAGGTGACGCCCTCGATGTCGTTGTAGATGACCTTGCTCTAATCCAATTTCGAGCGCGTCATCCGGATATTGAAAACGGCGGGCGATGTCCTGTGCACTGCCACTCATCCTCCTTCCTCCATCATGAGATTTTACCCGCATACCTAGCCGTGCCAAGTCCGTGAGGGTGTGTATTTTTGCTGGAGGGCCTTGTGCGCCACACTTGTACTTTTGAAATCTTCGGTCGTTTTCATCGCTTTGAACTCTTCCCATTGTTGTTCCAGAATGGGTATTTATGAACAGCGCTTCGTCCGTCTCCACGTATTTCTTGACAAGCGTGCTCTTGAAGTTCTTCCATGCTTTGCACGCCGCTTTGTAGGTTTGTTGTTGCACGGCGTCCGTGTGTTCTTCCGGGAACTCGAACGATGCCAAAATTTCGGTCCACACTCACGTTTCCGAGTGTCGATCACGTTCTTCCACGAATTGTATGTGATCTCAATTGCTCGTGCAACTACTCCGACCATGGTTCGAATGCGTTCGCTTTTGAGGAAGGATAGGGACCCCGATGCATTCACCGCCGTGATGATCTGCCGGCCCTCGAGCTTCTTTGATAGCCCTCTTCCTTGGCGCCTTGATGTTGGAGCGGGCGCCCGGCGATGATGTACGTGATCCGAGACCAGAGATCCGCCGGCCCTCGTGCTTTTGAGTAATGAATCATCGCTCATCGCGTCGTGATCCGAGACCAGAGATGAAGAGGAGGGAAGAAGCGGATGGATAGTCGCCACCAAGAAGTCGGCTATGTCACCGCTCACCAAGAATCGGGAATTTCTTTTTTGAACTTCGTACTAAAATTTCCTTGAATTTTGTAATACTATTACTACAAGGTCTCTAAACAAAGTGCCTATCCTAGCACCTACTTTAGTTGCTAAAACTATAAACCAAATAGCAAAGTCCCTAAACAAAGGTCTATGAAGCAAATGACACAAACTAGTGTATCCGGTTCATTGAACGGGAACACTATAGTATGTCACTTGCTTCATTTGCTATTTTTTGTCTAGATACATGGAGCATTTGGGTGGAAAGATCAACTGTTTGCCAAAGCATGATCGCCAATTCGAAGCATAGCATAGCATCCGAGGCACATCCGAGGCCTGCTGCTGTGTCTTGAGGAATGCCAAGAGCTGGTATTCAGATGGGTTATGAGAATAAGATTCATAATTTATAGTTTGAGGAATGCCACATCTGAAGACCAGCTCTTGGCATTCTTCAAGACACAGCTGCAGGCGTCGGATGTGCCTCGGATGCTATGCTATGCTTCAAATTGGCAGTCATGAGCCTGACGACACAATGTATTTCTTTCCACCCAAATGGTCAATGTATCTTTTGCAATAATCGCAAGATTTCTTTATCCGGATACACTAGAATGTGTTACTTGCTTCATGCCCTTTGATCATATACTCTTCCTTGATTGGTTAATTTGTGCTCTCAAATTGTAGGGTTGCACATGATAAGATGAGGAAGCAAGAAAAGTGATACATGATGCTCAATGTTAGGAAGAGAGGAGAGGAGTAGAGGGAAGGGGGAGAAGGGAGGGGGTGATGTGGACAGAGAGGGGTTATGTGCCTATACTATATACTATGTACTATATACTATATACTATATACTAACACAACAAGCAATGTAATATGTACCAATGTAAACTAAGCAATCATAGAAAACAATGTACCAATGTAGTATGTACCAAATAGCAAACTAATTAAGCTACTACAGTAAACAATGTACCAATGTAATATGTACCAAATAGCAAACTAATTAAGCTACTGCAGTAAACAATGTACCAATGTAATATGTACCAAGCATCAAGCATCAACCCTAAACACTAACAGTAAGCATGAAGCATCAACCCTAAATATGTACTAAGCAACTAACCATAACAGTATGAAGCATCAAGCATCAACCCTAAACACTAACAGTAAGCATGAAGCTCGGGGAGGGATTTGATGACCTTAGGGACGCAGGAGGAGGAGGCGGCGACGACGACGTAGGAGGAGGCGACGACGACGGAGGAGGAGGAGGCGACGGGCTCGGGGAGGCGGCGACGGAGGAGGAGGAGGCTGCGGCGACGTCTTCGTCCGGGGAGGCGGCGGCGACGGAGGAGGAGGAGGCGGCGACGCAGGAGGAGGAGGCGATGGGCTCGGGGAGGCGGCGACGGAGGAGGAGGAGGCGACGGGCTCGGGGAGGCGGCGACGGAGGAGGAGGAGGCTGCGGCGACGTCTTCGTCCGGGGAGGCGGCCGGCGAGGGCTGGGGGACGCAGCCGACGAGGGCTCGGGGAGGCGGCGGCGACGACGGACTCGGGATTTAGATCTAATCGAATAACTGCAGCGCACACAGAAAACCCTAGCGAGAGGGTATATGTAGGGAGATTATCACAGACGGTTTTAAACTTAGAACCGTCTGTGATAGTTTACTATCACAAACGATTCTAAACTTAGAACCGTCTGTGATATGTTATCACAGACGGTTCTAAATTTAGAACCGTCTGTGATAAGCCTTTGCCGGCTGTTGCAATTAAGACAACACCAATAACTACACAACTGCATTCATATCAACTACCAAACAAATGCATTCATATACAACACCAACCAATGCATTCACACAAAGGTATTTCTTGATACATTTTGTCATTCTCAAATACATCACACATATACATCACATATACATAAATGCCAATACATTTTGTCATTCTCAAATACATCACACATATATATCTCAAAATTGACTACATCACACATTTTCACATATACATCTCAAAATTGACTACATCACACATTTTCACATATACATCTCAAAATTGTCACACATTTTCACATATACATTCTTATTGTACTTGCTTATTTCCTTTAAAAATTAGCCCTTCATCATGATCAATGCGTGCGTAACTAGTTTCACACGTTGTTCATCGTCGACCATATGCCATTTCCAAAAGGAGGTAACTCGTCAAATTGATTGTATTCCTCCTCGCCCACTACATTCTCTACTCCGACAATTCTCCTTTTTCCATGAAGAACTACATGGCATTTCTTATTTGCCGGTCGGTTACATAGAAAACTTGAACAACTTGATTGGCGAGTACGAATGGTTCGCCTTTGTACCCGACACGTTGGAGGTCCACGGTCGTGACACCGCATTTGTCAACCTTCACCGTGGAGATGCACCCAACGGCAGCGAAATAAGGGGATCTTGAAAACCACATAGTCGAGCTCCCAAATCTCTTCTATGAAGCCATAGTACGAGTTTCTCGACCCATCGGCATCGAATGCATCTATGCGGACACCGCTGCTCGTTAGTGCTCTTGACATCCCGAGATCGCGATAGAATGTGTACCCATTTATGTCATATCCTTGCCATGTCACAACTGTAAATGTCGGCCCTTTTGCCAACCATGTCGTGCCTCACTCGGCGAGCTCCTAGCGATTTGCTCCTTCAACAATTGGTTGAACCGACGGTTGTGTTGCCTCATGATCCAAACATCCGCCGCTCCGGATTCTCATTGCCGGCACACCCTTGTGCTGGTCCACATAAGGCGCCACTTCACCATGTGTTGCAACACCGTGAAATGGGCTTGAGTATACATGTCCATATCCGGAGTGATTGCTTTCCTTCCGATAGTTCCGAGACCCTTCACCTCCCCTCATGACGAGATTGAGGACACCTATCGGTTGAATCTGAGCCATATAATCGACACAAAACTCAATGACCTCTTCGCTTGCATAACCTTCGACGATGCCGCCTCCGCGAGAACGATTCCGCACGTAGGACTTGAGAATTCCATGAACCTCTCAAATGGGTACATGCTACGAGGAATACGGGCCCGTACATTTTTATCTCCCACACAACGTGAACAATGAGATGGACCATGATATCGAAAAACGAAGGAGGGAAATACATTTCAAGGTGACATAGAGTCATCACCACCTCGCCCCGCAGAGCATCTAGTCCTTCGGGATCGATGACCTTCGAGCAATTGTGTTAAAGAAATAACATAGCCTCATGATTGTCTCTGACTTTGATCGCAAAATATTTCTAATTGCAATAGGGAGCATCGTGTCATCAGCACATGACAATCATGAGACTTCATGCCATTTAACTTCAAATCTTGCATCAAAACAAGTTTCTTCACGCTGTCGGAGTAACCGGACGGAACTTTGACACCATGCAAGCACCGACACGCTTCTGTTTTCTCACCTTGGATAGAGTGTAACACGCAGGGGAAGGTACGTTCGTGCATTATCGCGCATGTCGGTGCTAACTCAGCCCGATGTCCATATCAGCCAAGTCAAGCCGCGCGTTGACGCCGCCCTTTGTTTTATCACGGATGTTCAGAAGAGACCAATCAAGCTGCCGCACACATTCTTTTCTACGTGCATGACGTCGATGCAAAGGTTTAACATCTAGGTACTCCCAATAAGGTAAGTCCCAAAATATTGATCTCTTCTTCCGTGTGTTCTTCTCATGAGCCCTCAATTTATGTCCCTTTCCGAGGACAACATCTAAATCCTTAACCATATCATAAACCTCGTGTCCCCTTAAATGCCTTGGAGCTGAACCGTCTTCCTTCTCGCCACAAATTGTTTCTTCATCTTGCGATATGGGTGAGCCCTCCAAGGAACCGGCGGTGACGCATGTAGACGGTTTTGCGTGAGTGTCTCAACCACACACTCTCGGTACCATCTAAACAGTGAGTACAAGCTTTGACACCTTTTATACTATGGCCCGATAGGTTACCAAGGGCAGGATAATCATTTATGGTGCAGAACAATAAGGAGCGCAGAGTGAAGTTCTCTCGCTTGTATGCATCCCATACCTGCACCCTTCGCTCCACAAGACTTTTAGATCTTCTACCAACGGTGCTAGGAACACATCGATATCATTCCTGTGTTGTTTTGGCCCTTGGATAAGTATCGACAAAAAATGTACTTTCGCTTCATACACAACCAAGGAGGAAGGTTATACATGCAGAGAGTCACGGGCCATGTGCTATGTCGGTGCTCATGCTATCGAAAGGATTCATTCCATCTCGACTCACCCAAACCTTATATTCCTTGGTTCTGCACCGAACTCGCAAAACTCCTATCGATGTTTCTCCATCGCGCGGAATCAGCAAGGTGTCTTAGCATTCCATCCTTCTTGCGCTCCTCCGAGTGCCAACGCAGAGTTTTGCCTCCTTTGGATTTGCATAAAACCTTTTCAAACGGGAATTATAGGAAAATACCATGCCACCTTAGCAGAGGTCCTTTCTTCGCCTCTGTTCTCGCCATCATCCGATTGATTGTTACGTTTGTATCGGGATGTGTTGCACACCGGACATACATGCATGTTTGCATACTCTTTACGGTAGAGGATACAATGTTCGGGCATGCATGTATTCTTTCTACTTCCATTCCCAACGGACAAAGACCCTTCTTTGCTTTATACGTGGTTTTAGGCAACTCATTTCTCCGAAGCATGTCCGCTAAAAGACCTAGCAGCGCCGTGAAACTCTTGTCGGACCAACCGTTGCTTGCCTTCAATTTCAACAGTTCAAGCACGGCCGACAACCTCGTGTACTTGCAGCCCGTGTACAAAGGTTTCTCGAGTCCTCCATCAAGCCATGGAATTTAACATACTCTCTCATCATAGTTCTCTTCTACATCGCGAAGCATCCGATCCAGATTATCATCGTGCAACCTATCCGAATCCGAGCCACAATCGACACCACCGGCGGCATGTCATTCACTTCACCGCGATGTCATCCGGGGCATATCATTCACTTCACCGGCGATGTCATCCGCGCATATGATCATTCACTTCGCCATGATGGTCCAACACGTATAATCCTTTTTGAAACCCCTCCGAATCAAGTGCGCTTCAATTTGCCCTCGGTTCTTAAACATCTTCAAATTCTTGCAGTCAGTGCATGGACAGCACATATATTCCACCCTTATTCAACATATCCTCCTCGCGGCTCTTATAAAAGCGAAACGCCATTAATGTACTCTTCACTCACACGGCTCATGCATACATCCAGCTTCGGTCCTACGTTACGTACATATATAACAACTTAGTATTAAAATCTAAAATAACTAATTATAACTACATATATACCGGCCACATTTATTATATTGAGACTTAATTTCCTAGCTCAATTCATATTACGAACACAATAGCTATTATATAACCAACAATTTTGCAAATTAATTAACCATCTTCAATAACCACTCATGGATTACTTACACCTAAATTGTAATGCAATTAAAAAAATAAATTTCATTACTAACCATATCTACAAAGAACCAGAAAGTCTGAATCTTAATTCAAAGCTCAATCTCGCCTCTTCCCACCAAATTAATCGCCTGAAATCGCCTAGCTTCCTCCCGAGTGAAAAAGTGCGCAGCGATGGCTAGATCTGATCGAAATGAAGACAGATGCGATCCGAGCAGCGCAATAAATGCCTTAGTCATTATCACGCACGGTTTTAACTAAAAGTTAAAACCGTCAGTGATAATTAAGATTATGACGACGGTTTTTATAAAAACCGCCTCGTGATAAGCTTCATACCAGAACGCTTCGCGCGTGTTTCGATGCCAGAATGCTTCGTGTTTCGATCGTCTAATTAACGTCCCTCGATCGTTATACGAAGCGTCTATATCATTCATGTTTGGGTATACAAACCGTTTGTGCTAAAGGTTAAATATGCGCTCCTAATCCAGGTCTCTAGCTTCTACGTACGTACAATACAATATACAATACAACATGGCTTCTACTACTGTTCTTGTGATCATCTCCTTCCTCTCATCTGTTCATCACGAATTGTTCGGCCGGAACCTTACACAGGCGGCCAGCAATTTGCATCTGGAGCAGCTTCTCCGCACCCGCCCTGCTCTCCTTCCCCGACTTTCTTGCATCCGTCAGCTTGACCTTATCCTCCGCCGTCGATGGAGGCATCTCGCTACCACTCAAGAAAGGGAAACAACCCTCACCCTGGTTCTTCTCCACAATGTGCGCAATGCGGAAGAAGCTCTACACGCATTGCAGAGACTGATAGATAGCCTTGCCGATCAAGCAGAAACGGCAGATTCTGAGGAATCTTTTCATGCTATCCTCTACGACATTATGGATGCTGCTGATCATTTGCTCAGGCTGCAGGAGGAAGTGCTTGAGGACAAGGGCAATCTTAACGGCGTTCGAGAATTTAGCGGCTGATCCTCCAAGTCCCCAAGTTGAAGAAGAAGCTTACGGCCCAAAAGAATACAACTGGGAAACTCTTTACAATGCGACTTTTGTAATAAATTTGCCTCTAATTGAAATTAATAAATTTGCCTTTAATTTGTGATCTCTTGTCTCAGTAGTTCTGTAGTTAAGTTATTAGAAGCAATGTGTACTTATATATTAACCTCTGATCTAGAATATGACAGACAAAGGGACGTCACAAATGGGTTCTTGTGAAAAACCGTCAGGAACATTCCCGCATTCTTAACAACAACCACCGTGATAGTCGACACAACACGAGCGGTTTTTAATAAAAACCGTCAGTGATATTCCATATCACGCATTTGGTTCAGCAATAAGAACCGCCTGTGATACTCCTTTTCCCGCCACAAATACCACAGACGGCCTTCAAATTAAAACCATCTGTAATAGTTTACATTACGACGGTTTCTAAAACCGTCTCGTGATTTGCCGCTCTCGCATGGTGCGGTGAACAAGACACACTTACGGCAAGAGTGTGTTGGTAGTAGTCGGCGTTGTGGAGGAATAAGAAATACAGACACAAGCATAACAACACATTCAAATCTATTACATGATAACAAGCTAACGAGCCCTTCATGGCACGATGGTGCGGTTGAACAAGACACACTTACGACACTTACAGCAAGAGTGTGTTGTCCAACCACCCGCCGTGCCGCGATGGAGGCACTAGCTCATAGCGGAGGGGAGATGCATGAAGGAAGCACAACAATACTTTCAGATCGATCTATTACAGAATAACAAGCTAACGAACCCTTCATGGCACAACGGTGCGACTGAACAAGACACACTTACGACATTTACGGCAAGAGTGTGTTGTCCACCGCTTCGCCGTGTCCGTGACGAGGCGCCAGCTCACAGCGAGGGGAAGCTAGCTAGTGGATGAATTCACGCGTGACTAGTACCACCGGAAAGGTCGATGGGGTTATTAATAAGGGCGAGTAGTGGGTGAAACCGCCGCTTGCCATTCGATGTGGAGAGAACGGACGGTCGAGATAGAAATCACGGTATTCGCCAATTATTGGTGACATGTGATTTTTAGAGACGGTTATTAACACGAACCGTCTGTGTTGTTCAGATTATCACGCACGGTTCGTATTAAGAACCGCTCGTGAAAGTTCATAGACGGTTCTTAATACAAACCGCTCGTGATGTTTCAATTATCACGCATTTGTTCGTGTTAATAACCGTCAGGAAAATATCACGCACGGCCGCAGTATAAACCGTCTGTGAAAGTTTAATCACAGACGGTTCCGTATAAACCGTCTGTAATGTAGCGTCCAGTATAGCCTCTTTTGTAGTAGTAGGGTATAATAGGACTTACTAACCAGTTTGGTGAATATCGAGTTTGTAACATCCTGAAAATTTTAAAATTTTAAACTACGGAGTTTCTGATTATTTTGCAATGTAATTCCATTTGTAATTGGAGTTATAATGTTTTCCTTAAAAATTGGCAAAAGGTTTTAAGAGTTAAAAGGATCAAAAGAAGCAAACATTTTTGAATGGTAGAGAGTTAAAAATCTAAACAAGAATCTGAAAAGATGATCCATAAAAATACCAAGAGAGAAATGTCAATAAGCATGAAATCTCATCCCTAAAAATAATGGCAAGCAATTTAAAAGAGGCCAGCATTTATACACATGTGCAAACACATATGAATAAACACATATATACATGTATGTATGTATAAATAAAGTAAACATATGTACATACACAAAAATCAGAAATAAATGAAAATAAGTATACATGTATATGCCCAGGATATATGTGTATATACATAAGTGAAAGTAATAACAATATAATAAAATAAGTATATGTATATATCTATATATACACACAAACATTCATACATACACATATATGAATCATGTGCAAAAAGATTTAATGAAGGAGTAATATATATATATATATATATATATATATATATATATATATATATATATATATATATATATATATATATATATATATATGAATGGCTGTATAAATATACACACAAAAACATACTTAAAGAATAATAATATATATACACATACACCTGTATATGTATATATGCATACATATAATAGAAAAAGAAAAGAACATAATAAAAAAAATATAGTGAGGGGAGTCAGACCAGGCCGCCTCGGCCCAGCCCGACCCCGCCTCCTCCCCTCGCTCCCTGCCGCAGCACCCCCCGCCCTGTTCTTCTTCTTCCTCCCTTCCCCGCACTCTGCTCTCCCTCTCTCTGGGCCGCAGCTCCCTCGCGCCCCGGCCCCGCGATCTTCCGTGCCGACCGCAGCCCAGCCCGCTCTCCCTCCCGCGCTCGGACCTCCGGACAACGCCGCCTCCGCCCATCGGTCCGCCGCGCCAAGAGCTCTGCAAACCGCGCCCCACTGCCAACCGTCCCCTCGAGCGCACGGCTCGAGCTCGCTGCCACCGCGCGCGGCTCTAGCTACCTGCCACTCCTCGAGCGCCACAGGTACTCAAGCACCCCTGCGCCGCTCATCGACATGACCCCCCGAGTGAGCTCTCGGGGGCAGCCCTATCCACGCCTCTATAAGAATCCCCGCGAGTCTCCATGAACTCCCCACACCGTCCTCATGCTGCTGTAGGAACCAATCGGAGCCTAATCCCCAAAATCGCCGCCACGCCCACTTTCTTCCCCGGCTCCGGCCACCTCTACCCCCGTCGATTCCCGCAATAGAAACTTAATTGCATCCGCCCGCACAACCCTTAGAACCCCGCGAACTCACCCCGGTCTTCCCCAAACCTCTCGTGGCCCCCAGCTCGCCGGCGTCGACGCCCCTCTCCGACTCGCCGCCCCCGCACGCCGCCGGCTCACCACCGTGTCTCTCGGCCCCCGTGGACTTCACCACCGGCATCCCCGCAGGCCAAGGAACGCGTTTTAGACAAGCACCCGAGGCATCCGACCACCGTCCGCCGTCGGCACCGCCGCCCCGACCCCTCCCCACGCCGGGCTCAAAAGCGCCATCTGACCGGTAAGACCGGTGAGCCGAGTGGCTAGAGCCGCTCGTCCCCACCCAGCACACCCACGTTCGAACCCCCGGGCCGCATTACTGTAGGGGTATTTTACACATTTTTGGCCGGAGAGGGTTAGGAGTTAATGCTGATTAATTAAGGGCTAATGATGATTAGGGGTTAATGGTTCACTTAAGTACTGTTAACCGTAATTAATTAACTTTCCCCCATGACACGTGGACCATGCCTAAATAATTAACTAGTAGCCGGGCCCACCTGTCATAGACACTGTACATGGGAATAAAAATAATGTAAATAAGTTAAAAACAATCAGTGGGACCCACATGTCAGACTTTTCCCAATTTCTGGGATTTTTATGAACTGAGAACTTCAAATGCTTGTAACTTATTCATCTTAACCCCAAATTAAGTGGGACAAATCTCTAAATTCATCTAAATTCGAGATCTATCAAATGAAACCAGAACCATAATTTTTAGAGTCTATTTGAATTTCTGGTGACTTTTTGAGTGATTGTTGCTTTTCTTTTATTTGGGTTTTTCGCGCGATTAAATAGCGTACGAGGCTCAGGAAGAGGAAGCAGCTGCCCTAGAAGCTCCAGGAGACCAAGACCAAAACCCCCGTGACCCAGGCGAGTTAACACTTTGACCATGTTGAGCCCATGTTTATGTAAATTTAACTTCTTTTTTAAATTATCTTCGTGCATGCTGTTAATTTCCTGTGATAAATTACGTTCACTTTTAAAGATGTTAGTTATACACCCAATATTATGCTTGCTAGTAATACTCCGTTGACACTTTGGACATATGAACCTTGTCGCCGTAGCGAGATTATAATAATGTAGCTTTTGAAAATAAGTCCATACCTATACGTCATGCTTAGTACTGCTTAGATATCAGGGGCACCAAAAATGCCTCATAGTCTCACTTTGAATCTTGAGAAAAAGGGTTTGGGCAGTCATGGTGGAAATGACTGGTATATTTGGTATGGATATTTTATGCTCTCAAAACCTCAAGTTGCTTAATTTTCTGGGCGGATCAAAGTGGTGCAGTGGAAGCACAAAGTGGTTAGTGATAGATCCGCCCGGATAACCCTAAGGACCGAATCTTGTCATGACCTCCTGTGTAAAACAAGTACAACCACAAGTCTGTAAAGTACAACTGGACTTAGTAAATTTACTGCACTCGAAAGTCATCATCATGGCAGTAGTGCAAGTGGCGGCCTGGGTGGCAGGCTTGAATGGGACACCCTCAAGTGGCGGCCTGGGTGGCAGGCTTGAGGGTGAAGTTCTTTTGCGGCGTGCTAGTAGTGTGGGTAACCGGCTGCTAGGCGCTTAGTAGGGGAACCTCCCGCACAACGAATGGGACCCACCGCAAGTGGGAGCAACCCATAGGGTGAGATGATGGGAGGGGCGAGGTACTTTGAACGGTTACTGTGATGGTTTGCTCAACCGCACGGCTAAGGAATCGTGTGGGGCAACGAGTAAACTGTCTCTTGTGGGTAAAGTGTGCAAACTCTGCAGAGTCAAAACTATTCGAATAGCCGTGCCCACGGTCAAGGGCAGACATGGGAACTTAACTAGATATAGTTCTATTTGAAAATGAGTTGGAAATGGGATTGGGAAACTGTAGGGCAAAGGACCGCCCTAATTTGAGTTGTCCTGGGTGTCGTCCCAGTGGTGAATTAAGCGGCTATAACGCTGAAAGAAATTATGTAGTACAGAAGCCATGTAACGGTGGATGGCTTCTGTGCTAAAATAAACTATTATCGTATGTCCTAAATATCAGTCACGATTTGTAAAACTGCTAGGTCATAGGGATTTTTAATTAATTGTATTCAAAAGCACTCCTTGCAAAACAAAATAAACCCGAGCCTTCCTTGTTAAGCCTAGCATGTATTATGTTGCATTCTGTGTGTTGGCTCATGGCACGGTGGTTTGTGCTCACACTCGCATTACACAACACGAGACAGGATCACGGGATCATTATGCCTACGAGGATGCTCCCTTTACGGAGAAGGAGGACAACGAAGGAAACTAAGGCGTAGGCCCGTTGGTTAGACATAGACAAGTTGACCCTTGGCTTTGTGTGCACGTATATTATCGGATTCCCGGTGATATATATTGCACACATTACCCTTCCAGTTGCTTGCCTGTGGTTATGGAATTACTTTTGCTTCTGTTTCCGCTGCTTGTTTGTAATGAAGACATTTGGCCTAATCGGCCCTTTTGTAAACGTGGTGTAGCTTAAACTCTGTAATATTATTATCTGTGTGATGTATGACATGATTCAGCAATGTACCTGTGTGCACTAACTACTGATCCAGGGATTAGTGCAGTAAAACACAGTAGATTCGGATGGAAAAATCCGGGTCTGACAGAGCTGGTATCAGAGCATACGACTGTAGGGTAAAAAGCCTTAGGATGGGTATAGGATCTCAATATTTGAAGAACTTATAAAAATGAATTTGAAAATATAGCATACTACCTCTTTTCGTATCCTTCTTAGATCTACTCCACTCTACCTTTCATTAATATTTTTGAAAATTTACTAGCACTAAAATTTAATCTACAGATGGCGACGGCCAACCGGGATTTCTAGCCCATGGAGTTTATAAGGAGAGTTCACGGATCTTACGCAAGCTTCTGCATTACTTGGGCTATAAGGAGCATCCTATTTATCGTGGCCTTAAGACCATGGAAGGTGGAGAAGAATCATGGGTGATGGAGATATTCATCCACGCCAAGAGCAAACAAGACCCGCCACATGTATTCAGGACAGAGCACAAGAGGAGCACTATGCGGGCGGCAGTACAGGACGCTGCACGCCTAGCCGCCGTGCATTTATGTGATTTTTACAAGACCACCCTGTGACGCACTCCCTACTGCCACCATCCGATGCGCCGGGAAGGAGTGCGATATAGTTCAACGTACATGCCGACCTCTGAAGATGACCCTAAACTCACATACCAGGTCAACCTCACGAGGGCCATGGAAGTAGCTCACACTGACGCCTTGGAAGAGATCACCACTCTTCGGCAAAGACTGGTCTCTAGACACACCGAGGTGGCGACACTCCGAGCAGCTCGCCCGATGCGCGGCGGCTGCAAGGCGACAGCAGCCGTCCACGCCCAGCACCAGCAGGCCACCACACCAGTTGCAGCACTGTCACCACCCCAGTCAGGAGCAGGAGGCTCCCATACTAAATGCACCGCGCGCATGAGCATGCGGTCCCCAGGACCTCAATCAGCCCTTCGATGGGCAGGGCCTCGCCGCAGCCGCAGCAGATCCGCTCCCACTCCGACACCGATCCATCGAGTTTAGCGCAGAGGTCCCACTCTCGCCCCACGGACTACAGCCCCACATGCCCAAGTGCCGGGTTTATGGAGGAGTAGAGTAATGTCGTAATTGCCGTATGAAGTACAAGTACTAGTCCCTGTACCCATGGTATGGTGTATTAGCCCTTAGTACTGTAGCTATCGTCATGTTGTATATTAGCTATGTTGATGTGTCTATAAGTCCAGCATAAAAGCTGGCTATGTGGATGTTTGTGTGCTTAATGTTCGGCCAAATATAGGCCTTATGTTGGGATTTACTTTGTCGTTGTCTTGTTGTTTTCTATTATGACATGGGAGGGTATCATTTTCTCCTTATCTGCTTAGCATTAGTACTAAGTTGCGAAGCACTAACTGCAGATGGCTAGTCAAAGGATCACAAGGGCTCAGGCCAATGCTAACCTCAACCAAACCGAGGTGGACTCAGCCCAGGGAGCCTTGCCTGTAGGGCAAAACCAAGGCGATGACAACTTACCGATCCCTCTAGTCAACCCCACGATGGCCCAAGTGATGGCACAACAGACACAACTGTTGCAGGCCATTTACGCTGGACAGCAAGGAAGTTCCAGTGCACATAGAGCTGACTTGGCTGATTTTCAAAGGACGCGCCACTTACCTTTGTATCGCGAATGAGCCACTCGTGAGTCAAGATTGGCTTCGGGACACGGAAAGAAAGCTGCGATTGGCCAAGAGCACCGATGAAGACAAGGTGGTATTTGCTGCACATCAGCTTCAAGGTGCCGCAGCAGCATGGTGGGAAAACTACTTGGCCGCCAGGGGCCAAGAAGATGCCACCATAGGAAATACCACAGAAGCCATCCCTTGGTCAGAGTTCAAGACAGCTTTCAAGGCTAACTTCGTTCTAGCAGGAGTGATGAGAATGAAGAAGAACGAGTTTCGCACTTTGAAGCAAGGACATATGTCAGTAAATGAATACCTTACCAAGTTTACCCAGCAAGCCCGTTATGCCCCGAAAGATGTAGAGGAGGAAGAGGAAAAGATTGATAGATTCTTTGAAGGGATGAGTGAAGAATTAAGGGTACAGTTGATTATCCAAGATTTTGCCACCTTCCACCAGCTGGTAAACAAGGCTTTGATTTTGGAAAATGAGAAGAAGAACCTGGAAGCCAGCCGCAAGCGCAAGCAAGTGGCTCAGCAACCTCAAGGGAGGTTTATCCAGAAGCTCTTCAACAATCCCTCCTTCTCAGGATCAACCCAGTCTATGAGTTCCTTCCCGACCCTATGTCCAAATGACAGCTCTTTTCAGACGCTGCGCCCCCCAGGCCAGTCCGCCAGGACAAGCTCTACCTCTGGTAGAACCTGTTACGGATGTGGGGAAACGGGGCACTTCATTAGTCAATGCCCACAACGGCAGACTATTCCAGTAAAATTCAATCTAGACCCCACTCCGAACAAAGGACAAGCGTCAGTACTCAGCCAAGGGAGCCATACACCGCAAGTCAACAAGACTGCCCCAGCACCAAACCAAGGGAGAATCAACTACATTACTGCAGAAGAGGCTCGAGAGGCTGTAGGAGTTTTGCTGGGTACGCTCTCTGTCATTTCAATACCAGCACATGTTCTTTTGAAATCTGGGGGTTTCACATTCATTTAGGGTCAAAAGACTTGTGGATAAGCTTAGGCTATCCACAATACCTTTCTAAGGAGCCACTGTCACTTAACCTGCCTGCTAATAACATCAACACCTAATAGTGTAACCCACCCAGACCCTGGGCATCATACCTATAGTAGACTGGCTACCAAGGCACCAAGGAATAGTAATGCGCCACTAGGAGAAGTAGCTCCCACTAAAACTACCTGCAAGTCTAGCAGATGTACACAATATATTCCAAGTATCCCACCTGAGGAAATGCCTTCGAGTACCCGAGGATCCAACCCCGTAGGAAGCCGTTGAGCTCGAGAGTGACCTGACTAACAAAGAATTACATATCAAGATTTTAGATACGGTAGAAAAGAGATTAGGAATCAGACTATCCACTTATGCCGAGCTCAATGGGACCATTGTACCAAGAAAAGGGCCACCTGGGAGCGTGAAGACCAGCTAATGAGGGATCACCCGTACTTATTCGCAGCTTAGGCTGAATCTCGGGGTCGAGATTCTTTTTAAGGGGGGTAGGTTTGTAACATCCTGAAAATTTTAAAATTTTAAACTACAGAGTTTCTGATTATTTTGCAATGTAATTCCATTTGTAATTGGAGTTATAATGTTTTCCTTAAAAATTGGCAAAAGGTTTTAAGAGTTAAAAGGATCAAAAGAAGCAAACATTTTTGAATGGTAGAGAGTTAAAAATCTAAACAAGAATCTGAAAAGATGATCCATAAAAATACCAAGAGAGAAATGTCAATAAGCATGAAATCTCATCCCTAAAAATAATGGCAAGCAATTTAAAAGAGGCCAGCATTTATACACATGTGCAAACACATATGAATAAACACATATATACATGTATGTATGTATAAATAAAGTAAACATATGTACATACACAAAAATCAGAAATAAATGAAAATAAGTATACATGTATATGCCCAGGATATATGTGTATATACATAAGTGAAAGTAATAACAATATAATAAAATAAGTATATGTATATATCTATATATACACACAAACATTCATACATACACATATATGAATCATGTGCAAAAAGATTTAATGAAGGAGTAATATATATATATATATATATATATATATATATATATATATATATATATATATATATATATATATATATATATATATATATATATATATATATATATATATATATGAATGGCTGTATAAATATACACACAAAAACATACTTAAAGAATAATAATATATATACACATACACTGTATATGTATATATGCATACATATAATAGAAAAAGAAAAGAACATAATAAAAAAAATATAGTGAGGGGAGTCAGACCAGGCCGCCTCGGCCCAGCCCGACCCGCCTCCTCCCTCGCTCCTGCGCAGCACCCCCGCCTGTTCTTCTTCTTCCTCCCTTCCCCGCACTCTGCTCTCCCTCTCTCTGGGCCGCAGCTCCCTCGCGCCCCGGCCCCGCGATCTTCCGTGCCGACCGCAGCCCAGCCCGCTCTCCCTCCCGCGCTCGGACCTCCGGACAACGCCGCCTCGGCCCATCGGTCCGCCGCGCCAAGAGCTCTGCAAACCGCGCCCATCGCAACCGCCCTCGAGCGCACGGCTCGAGCCGCGCCACACGCGCGCTCTAGCTACCTGCCACTCCTCGAGCGCCACAGGTACTCAAGCACCCCTGCGCCTGCTGCCTGCTGCGCCGCTCATCGACATGACCCCCCGAGTGAGCTCTCGGGGGCAGCCCTATCCACGCCTCTATAAGAATCCCCGCGAGTCTCCATGAACTCCCACACCGTCCTCATGCTCGTGTAGGAACCAATCGAGCCTAATCCCCAAAATCGCCGCCACGCCCACTTTCTTCCCGGCCCGCCACCTCTACCCCGCCGATTCCCGCAATAGAAACTTAATTGCATCCGCCCGCACAACCCTTAGAACCCCGCGAACTCACCCGGTCTTCCCAAACCTCTCGTGGCCCCCAGCCACGGCGGCGACGCCTCTCCGACTCGCGCCCCGCGCGCGCCGGCTCACCACCGTGTCTCGGCCCCGTGGACTTCACCACCGGCATCCCCGCAGCCAAGGAACGCGCTTTAGACAAGCACCGAGGCATCCGACCACCGTCCGCCGTCGGCACCGCCGCCCCGACCCCTCCCCACGCCGGGCTCAAAAGCGCCATCTGACCGGTAAGACCGGTGAGCCGAGTGGCTAGAGCCGCTCGTCCCCACCCAGCACACCCACGTTCGAACCCCCGGGCCGCATTACTGTAGGGGTATTTTACACATTTTTGGCCGGAGAGGGTTAGGAGTTAATGCTGATTAATTAAGGGCTAATGATGATTAGGGGTTAATGGTTCACTTAAGTACTGTTAACCGTAATTAATTAACTTTCCCCCATGACACGTGGACCATGCCTAAATAATTAACTAGTAGCCGGGCCCACCTGTCATAGACACTGTACATGGGAATAAAAATAATGTAAATAAGTTAAAAACAATCTGGGACCCACATGTCGACTTTTCCCAATTTCTGGGATTTTTATGAACTGAGAACTTCAAATGCTTGTAACTTATTCATCTTAACCCCAAATTAAGTGGGACAAATCTCTAAATTCATCTAAATTCGAGATCTATCAAATGAAACCAGAACCATAATTTTTAGAGTCTATTTGAATTTCTGGTGACTTTTTGAGTGATTGTTGCTTTTCTTTTATTTGGGTTTTTCGCGCGATTAAATAGCGTACGAGGCTCAGGAAGAGGAAGCAGCTGCCCTAGAAGCTCCAGGAGACCAAGACCAAAACCCCCGTGACCCAGGCGAGTTAACACTTTGACCATGTTGAGCCCATGTTTATGTAAATTTAACTTCTTTTTTAAATTATCTTCGTGCATGCTGTTAATTTCCTGTGATAAATTACGTTCACTTTTAAAGATGTTAGTTATACACCCAATATTATGCTTGCTAGTAATACTCCGTTGACACTTTGGACATATGAACCTTGTCGCCGTAGCGAGATTATAATAATGTAGCTTTTGAAAATAAGTCCATACCTATACGTCATGCTTAGTATCGCTTAGATATCGGGGCACCAAAATGCCTCATAGTCTCACTTTGAATCTTGAGAAAAGGGTTTGGGCAGTCATGGTGGAAATGATCGTATATTTGGTATGGATATTTTATGCTCTCAAAACCTCAAGTTGCTTAATTTTCTCATGGATCAAAGTGGTGCAGTGGAAGCACAAAGTGGTTAGTGATAGATCCGCCCGATAACCCTAAGGACCGAATCTTGTCATGACCTCCTGTAAAACAAGTACAACCACAAGTCTCAAAAGTACAATCGACTTAGTAAATTTACTGCACTCGAAAGTCATCATCATGGCGAGAGTGCAAGTGGCGGCTGGGTGGCGAGCTTGAATGGGACACCCTCAAGTGGCGGCCCGGGTGGCGGGCTTGAGGGTGAAGTTCTTTGCGGCGTGCTAGTAGTGTGGGTAACCGGCTGCTAGGCGCTTAGTAGGGAACCTCCCGCAACGAATGGGACCCACCGCAAGTGGGAGCAACCCATAGGGTGAGATGATGGGAGGGCGAGGTACTTTGAACGGTTATCGTGATGGTTTGCTCAACCGCACGGCTAAGGAATCGTGGGGCAACGAGTAAACCGTCTCTTGTGGGTAAAGTGTGCAAACTCGCAGAGTCAAAACTATTCGAATAGCCGTGCCCACGGTCAAGGGCGAACATGGGACTTAACTAGATATAGTTCTATTTGAAAATGAGTTGGAAATGGGATTGGGAAACCAGAGGGCAAAGGACCGCCCTAATTTGAGTTGTCCTGGGTGTCGTCCCAGTGGTGAATTAAGCGGCTATAACGCTGAAAGAAATTATGTAGTACAGAAGCCATGTAACGGTGGATGGCTTCTGTGCTAAAATAAACTATTATCGTATGTCCTAAATACCAGTCACGATTTGTAAAACTGCTAGGTCATAGGGATTTTTAATTAATTGTATTCAAAAGCACTCCTTGCAAAACAAAATAAACCCGAGCCTTCCTTGTTAAGCCTAGCATGTATTATGTTGCATTCTGTGTGTTGGCTCGCGGGCACGGTGGTTTGTGCTCACACTCGCATTACACAACACAGAGACAGGATCACAGGATCATTATGCCTACGAGGATGCTCCTGCTACGGAGAAGGAGGACAACGAAGGAAACTAAGGCGTAGGCCCCGTTGGTTAGACATAGACAAGTTGACCCTTGGCTTTGTGTGCACGTATATTATCGGATTCCCGGTGATATATATTGCACACATTACCCTTCCAGTTGCTTGCCTGTGGTTATGGAATTACTTTTGCTTCTGTTTCCGCTGCTTGTTTGTAATGAAGACATTTGGCCTAATCGGCCCTTTTGTAAACGTGGTGTAGCTTAAACTCTGTAATATTATTATCTGTGTGATGTATGACATGATTCAGCAATGTACCTGTGTGCACTAACTACTGATCCAGGGATTAGTGCAGTAAAACACAGTAGATTCGGATGGAAAAATCCGGGTCTGACAGAGCTGGTATCAGAGCATACGACTGTAGGGTAAAAAGCCTTAGGATGGGTATAGGATCTCAATATTTGAAGAACTTATAAAAATGAATTTGAAAATATAGCATACTACCTCTTTTCGTATCCTTCTTAGATCTACTCCACTCTACCTTTCATTAATATTTTTGAAAATTTACTAGCACTAAAATTTAATCTACAGATGGCGATTTGCCAACTGGGATTTCCTAGCCCATGGAGTTTATAAGGGAGAGTTCACCAGTATCTTACGCAAGCTTCTGCATTACTTGGGCTATAAGGAGCATCCTATTTATCGTGGCCTTAAGACCATGGAAGGTGGAGAAGAATCATGGGTGATGGAGATATTCATCCACGCCAAGAGCAAACAAGACCCGCCACATGTATTCAGGACAGAGCACAAGAGGAGCACTATGCGGGCGGCAGTACAGGACGCTGCACGCCTAGCCGCCGTGCATTTATGTGATTTTTACAAGACCACCCTGCGACGCACTCCCTACTGCCACCATCCGATGCGCCGGGAAGGAGTGCGATATAGTTCAACGTACATGCCGACCTCTGAAGATGACCCTAAACTCACATACCAGGTCAACCTCACCAGGGCCATGGAAGTAGCTCACACTGACGCCTTGGAAGAGATCACCACTCTTCGGCAGCACCTGGTCTCTAGACACACCGAGGTGGCGACACTCCGAGAGCAGCTCGCCTGGGTCGAAAGGCCAAGGCGAGACAGCGGCCGCCCACGCCAAAGACCAAGCGAGCCACCACACCGGTTGCAAAGACTGCCACCACCCGGGCCAGAGCAGGAGGCTCCCATACTAAATGCACCGCGCGCATGAGCATGCGGTCCCCAGGACCTCAATCAGCCCTTCGATGGGCAGGGCCTCGCCGCAGCCGCAGCAGATCCCGCTCCCACTCCGACACCGATCCATCAGAGTTTAGCGGCAGTAGGTCCCACTCTCAGTCCCTGGACTACAGCCCCACATGCCCAAGTGCCGGGTTTATGGAGGAGTAGAGTAATGTCGTAATTGCCGTATGAAGTACAAGTACTAGTCCCTGTACCCATGGTATGGTGTATTAGCCCTTAGTACTGTAGCTATCGTCATGTTGTATATTAGCTATGTTGATGTGTCTATAAGTCCAGCATAAAAGCTGGCTATGTGGATGTTTGTGTGCTTAATGTTCGGCCAAATATAGGCCTTATGTTGGGATTTACTTTGTCGTTGTCTTGTTGTTTTCTATTATGACATGGGAGGGTATCATTTTCTCCTTATCTGCTTAGCATTACTACTAAGTTGCGAAGCACTAATCGCAGATGGCTAGTCAAAGGATCACAAGGGCTCGTGCCAATGCTAACCTCAACCAAACCGAGGTGGACTCAGCCCAGGGAGCCTTGCCTGTAGGGCAAAACCAAGGCGATGACAACTTACCGATCCCTCTAGTCAACCCCACGATGGCCCAAGTGATGGCACAACAGACACAACTGTTGCAGGCCATTTACGCTGGACAGCAAGGAAGTTCCAGTGCACATAGAGCTGACTTGGCTGATTTTCAAAGGACGCGGCCACTTACCTTTGTATCAGCGAAGGAAACTAAGGCGTAGGCCCCGTTGGTTAGACATAGACAAGTTGACCCTTGGCTTTATGTGCACGTATATTATCGGATTCCCGGTGATATATATTGCACACATTACCCTTCCAGTTGCTTGCCTGTGGTTATGGAATTACTTTTGCTTCTGTTTCCGCTGCTTGTTTGTAATGAAGACATTTGGCCTAATCGGCCCTTTTGTAAACGTGGTGTAGCTTAAACTCTGTAATATTATTATCTGTGTGATGTATGACATGATTCAGCAATGTACCTGTGTGCACTAACTACTGATCCAGGGATTAGTGCAGTAAAACACAGTAGATTCGGATGGAAAAATCCGGGTCTGACAGAGTTGCCGGCCTACGATAGACTTGTAGACACGAGAGGAAAAGAGGCTCTACGACAAGAGCCAAGATGTCATTGTGGCTTGTAATCACCACTATAAATACAATTTTCTTCATCTTGCAAAAGCTTTTTTAAGTCTGATAAGGTCATTTATATAGCTAGTGTGGAGCAGTGAGAGATAAGAAAGGTACATACGGTCAACTAGCAGTAGAGGGGGCTGGTGTCTCACCAGACCAACTGCTGGGCCCGCCCCTGCTTGCAGGCCACAGCGAGGTGCGAGAAAGGCATGTCGCTGTTCTTTGTGTGCTGCAACACGAGTTGCGGTCACAGATGGAGGGAGTGACACACATACAATGTAGCTCATTGATGCATCCAAGATATATTTTTTCCATCGTGTCGCGAACTGATTATGACCTCAGAAGTTAGGTTCGTGCCTTGTCGATTGAACTGATTACCATTGCTCTGCTCAGTATCTGATTTCTACTTGGCTATTGCAGTAGTCTGATGTATGACTTTAAGTTGTGTAAAACCCAAGGCAAGGATGATATACTACATCCAAGTGCCCTTAATAAGTGAATGATCAAGTGGTTTTTCTACTAGTAGTTTCTTGACAATGTCTATCCAGTTTTGTTCCCTATAATTTTAGTGATATATTGTAACACCCAAAAAAATTAATAGCTTAAAGCATGATTAAATATCATTTATGCATTTTTGTGAGTTTTCAAAAAAAATCTGCATTTATTAGAAGCTTTTCTATTTTTGGCAGGTGAAAATAAAATTTCTGAATTTATTAAAGGCTGATAAAATATTATAATATTTTTATTTTAGTCCTAGTTGATCCCTGGAATTTCTCGTAAACTTTTAAGAATTTTTTAGGCTCATTTACTATTTATTAAAATCAAAACTTAATTTCCAGAATAAATCAATTCGGAAATCGAATTTAAATTCCCCTTCGCCAGCTAGGCCGAATCTGCGCCGAGGCCAAGTACTGTACATGCTTCATTGGACAATTCAGCCGGTTGCCGTCTCCGCCAAACTCGCCCCGCTATCTTCGCAAGGCATATTTTTACTGATGCGCTTTCTATCTTTCTCTCTCTTTAGTCGCTGACACGTGGGACCCACATGTCAGCACTCGTCGTCCACCTCGTCAGTGTCGTTGGCGAGCTCCCAAGCACTGTAGCGCTACAACACGAACTCCATTTTTGAGAAATTCTTGGTTTTATCCTTTGTAAAATCATAAAGTTTCATTCCGCACAAAGATTATAAATTTTGTTTATTGTATGGATTTATTTGAAATTATTTGTGTTAATAGCTTTTGTCATATAGTTACCGACGTACCGGAACTTCACGAATCACTCCCTAAGCATATTTTGAGTGAATAACCACCCGAATAAGCTGACACTCGTGTTGCTCCAAAGTGTGGATCCAATGGAAAGCGAGGAAGCGAGACAAAAAACTTGTGCCGTGAGGGAGAAGCGGAAAAGGTGTGTAGTCCAACCAAGTCTGGATGAGGGACTAGATTCGTCTAAGAAGCCGCGAAGAAGATAGGCCTATTCTTTTTTTGTTAAGGTTTATAGTTTTTGTTGTGGTTTATAGTTTTTGAGCTGTTTATACGAGAAATTACAGAGTAACAGAAACTCACGTGCAGTTTTTGCTGATATAAATAAAGTCGATATATTATATACTACAATTAACTAGTAGACTATATCAAAAATACTCTGTTTAAAAACTAGTTACTATAGAGAAACCAAAACACTGAGAAAAACAGTATCTTCTTCGCAGCTTCAATTGATCGTCCATCCAGTGCTGGTAAGGGGCACAATACCATCGAATTCCACTACGTACACAGCGATGAATATCTTGATCGTCGTTGAGGCAGCATCGCGGCTTCGATCCTTGGTAAATAATACCTTGCTCGTTTCGTTTTCTAATTTGTGTTCATAATCATACATACATCTGTCCTTTTTATTCCTACAAACATCAAACCTCAATGCAATTATATAGACAGATTCCTTGTTAACATTGCAACACGATAGTACCAGAATTCAGTAGCCAGTTAAAAATCCTACACGAGTGTGACAGCTTTTACCCCAAAGAATGTTATATCATTGGTGCACGGAGGCCATTGTTTGTCGTGCATAACAAACAAATGGAGGGAGTATTATATATGTTATGTGAGATGTGAACTGCGTGTATATGTGCACGTCACTTGCTTACGTAACATAATGCACGTCACTTGCTTACGTAGCTAGCATGCCACCTGGTACGTGCAACCCTTAGAGCAACTCCAGCAGTAGCTCTCAAAACAGGGCCCCTACTTTTTATTTGAGGGTTCTCCCTACTTTTGAGGGCTCTGTTTTTTGGGCTACACTCCAGCAGGAGCCCTCAAAACAGGACCCTCAAATTCATTCTTAGAGGGGATGACACATAGGACCCACCCTCATCCTCATCCTACTTTTGAGGCCGAGGGCAAAAACTCACTCCAAGAGGGCCCCTACTTGAGCCCTCAGTAGGGGGCTCCTCCGCACCCCCAGAATGAGGGCTCGAGAGGGAGATTTGAGGCCCCCCTACTTTTGAGGGCTCAAGTAGGGGCCCTGCTGGAGTGAGTTTTTTGCCCCTCGACCCTCAAAAGTAGGATGAGAGCTCAAGTAGGGACCCTGCTGGAGTTGCTCTTACTAGTACCAAACGTAACTCACTATTTGATCCAACCGGCCCCGCGCAAGGCCTTGCTATTTTCGGCCAACCAGTTGGCCCGTTCAATTGATTTTCTGATAGTTTTAGACTAAAATAGTAGCTTAGTAGGTGCTAGCTTGAATTAAAGAAAAATAAAGAAAGTAGAGAAAAATAAAAAGCAATGTTAAATCTCTATAAACAATGCAAAAACCCATGATAAGAAACTAATACCTTTCTAACGATTTTAGACTTCTAAAAATTAGAAATCAAAACCCAAAAGCTATTTGAAATGAGGTCTAATACGCACCAAGGTTGAAACTTTCGTCCGAAATTTTGCGAAATGAACGAAATTTTGCTCCTTTCAGTACCCTCCGAAACAAGTTTTATTCGGCCAAAATTTAGTCGAATTTGATCCTATTTAAAATTTGTTTAAATTTCATTAAAATTTTGGTTAAATTTCATTAAAATTTTGATTTTTTTTTCGTCCGAATTTTCGAACGGAATGAACGAAATACACACAGCCGCCCACATGGGCCGGGTGCGGCCACGGACTTTTTGTGTGTGTTTCAAAATTCCATAATAAGACTACAATACTTGTACCTGCTACTGATGTCTACTGCATGCGCTTCCCACACTGTCGATGGGTTTTAGGGGAGAAGTGTTTGATGAGTTTTTTGTGCAGCTACGCTAAGCCTGAGCAAATAAATAGGTATATGCTTAAGAAGCAAACTCTAATACTTGTATGAAGGGGTCCAAGGCCTGGAATGAAAAGCTTATCTAGATTTCTCTATCCTAGCCATTTCAATGAAAAGCCTATCTAGATTTCAACCCAAAATAGTAAATCTTGTCTGTGGCTTGGGCCATCGCTGGTTCCGCTCCTGCTTGTACGTGCTACACGGTGCCAACAAGCTCATGCATGGTGCATGCAAACAAGCTCACGTAAAGGCTATTGTTGTGTTGCTATATGGACTGAAAAGCACATGTTTATCTTTTTTGCAGGTACTATTCAGGGGAACTCACTGGCTCCGACAGTGGGCAAAGTTGCAGCAGCGTGATGATCTACGGGATCGCTTGGTCTTAGCTGGGCAACATCTTGAGTCGTCAGCTTTGCAATTCTTCGGTTCCAATGGATGGTTATCAACAAGATTTATTGGCCTTTCTTAGTCAAAACTTTACTTGCGTTTTATTTCTCCATATGTTTTGCTGTAAAGTTGGAACCTTTTCCAGCTTTTGGGCCAACCTATGGGCTACCTTTTGTAATAATTGGCCTGATTCTATCGGTTGATAGATGAAATCGGATATTTCTATCCTTTATCTAAAAAAAAATTAAACAATAACAAGGACGAGTTAATCTCTCCCCGTCCAGGTTGCAAAACGAAAAGCGAATAGGCCCGCAAGTTAGTCGGTGGCGATGGACTGACATCGTGTTGGAGCCGAGTGCTCGCGAATGCTGCCCGGCTGCCCTCTCCTTTGCCTATAAAAGCCCACTCTGATCTCCACGAGAGAGGACAGACGGAAGGCACGAAGGAAGACACACGAAACAAGAGCACCACATCAAAACACACACGGACAGAGAACAGACGGAAGGCACGAAGGAAGAGACACGCAACAAGAGCACCACATCAAAACACACGGACAGAGAAGAAAAGATCACATAAATACACACACTAATATCAGTTGACAGGGGCATTTTTTGGAAGACACTCAGGAGAAGACAAGAAGAGGCTATCAAAGGAGTTCATGGCTGGCTCCATCTCCGATGATGCACGTTAATTACTTGGGTTGACATCTGTTTTCTCTGTCTTCCTCTCTATTTTATGGCCCTTTTTTCAGCTTCTAAAAACTATTTTTGGGCTTTTTTACAGTAACTAGCTTTTAAACAAAGTATCTTTTTAAGATAGAGTCACCTAGTTAATTGTAGTATATACTTTACCGACTTTATTTATATCACCAAAACCGCATATGAGTTTCTGTTATTCTGTAATTTCTCGCACGAACAGCCCAAAAATCAAAAGCCGTAACCAAAAACCATAAGTTTCAGCCGAAAAGAACAGACCCCTATATGTGTCGTGCGAGAGGTGGCCGACCGTCTGTGCTGAGTGTAACACCCCCATTTCTGGGAGTATTATGAAATTCTCGCAGCTGCCTAGGACTGTTCAACTGCGAGTTCATCCAAGCATAGCATTGCCAACACAAGCTTAGGAGCAAAAGCGAACTTTATTACAATATAAAGGCTAAAAGCCAAGTATCACAGTAGGGTCAACTGCCCTTAGTTACATTACATCAAAAACTGCCACAGGCACGCCTGAGCGCAGAACGATCCTAATTCCACGCTTCATCGACCTCGTACAGAATCACCTCGTCGTCTTCTCCTGCCTCCTCGATATTTCCTATTTCTGTTTATGTTTTTAGCAAGCATGAGTACAACTACCGTACTCAACAAGTCACACGGAGCTTACCCATAGCTACATGCATGGAATATCAAGTAAAAGGGAGTTCAAGTCTATTATTTTATGTGGATGCAATTTTAGTTGGAACCGTTTGAAAACATTTAAAATGTACTCCATTAGCGCAAAGGGGTTTGCAAACTTGATTATCAATATTCGACATTTCCAAATCATTCTCAAATCTACTTATGCCTCATTATTGGATCCACCCATTAAACATAGCTTCGTTTACCGGAAGCACGGCATATTCGAATACCATTTGTCGTGACTTTGCAAAGCTGCCCTGCTTTACCCACAAGATCCCTTAACCCCCGCTAAAGAGTTAAGACAACAAGGACGTTCACTGCTCAATTCTTTGTATAGACTCCGCTCAGTAGGGGTTTAATCACGACAAGCTCGGATGACCCCACGGATCTCGTCCGACTCATCGCAGTCCTACAGTTGTATGGTTAACCACCTCCCATACGGACTCACCCTCTGTCTCCCCCCTTTCCAGTTGCAGAGGTTCAATTGAAGTTGAGCAGTTATTAAGCCAGGTTTGACTAAGTCAAGTTTGACCAAGTCAACACTTGTGGTTGGGCGATTACTATGTCCTTAATTTACTCAGCATAAGGGTCTAGTCTTTACATTTTAACTGAGGCATCAACCACGCGTAAACCCAATTTCAGTACACACTGTACTGCCACCAATACACAACCAGCCTCCACCCTAGGATAAGGTCTTCGGATCCATCTCTGCGATCCTCACTTACCCTAGATCCAACTTTTCCAAAATCCTAGACCAACTTTATAAACCTTAACAGTAAAAAGATTGATGTGTCCCTGAACTACAATGATAAGATTAATCTTATATTTTATGTGACTAGGTTTGTCAAGGTGAATATGGCCATCAAGTTAAACTGGGCTTTTCGGGTGGTAGGACATAGCTAATATCATATCATTCTAAACATTTGATATATATAAAATAACAGTATGAAAATAACATAATGAAAGTACATGTAAATAAATAACTCAGGAATTGTAGGATCAATATGTTCAAAAATATGTGCGACTTGCCTTGCGGGTTGGTGATTTCAATTAATTTGTATTCTTCGGCGGACTGGATCTGGGTCTGGACTTCTCCCTCCTGGTCTTGCGAGACTTCGGCTCCGGAAGCTAACGCAAATCAAATAAAATAAATTAATCCATGCTCGAAGGGTTGAGCGATGAATAAAGAAAATAAAAGAATAAAGAAAATCCGAAAAAGTCCAATAAAATGGGCTTTTGGGCTTATAGGAAGGCTATATGGGGAAATGGGCCTGAGATTTGGGTTGGCGGGCTCGAAACGAACCCGGGGAGTACCAACTTGTGTTTTTTGGGTTCGGGTCAAACACTATTCCTTGGACTCGGGCGAACGGGTTTGGCTCAGTCGCGTCGAGGCGGCTCGGTCGGGTGCAACCGGTTCGGCTGAACGGGTTCGGTCCAGCCGAATCGGGCGGGTGCAATCGGAGGAACAGTGCCCGGGGCACTATTCTTCTTCCCCGTTGGCACGCGCATGCAGAGAGGCAGGGGAGGGTGGCGGCGGTTGCCGGCGGCGGAGGAGTGGCTTGCGACGGCAGTAGAAGGTATGGATGGAATCGGGACAACACAGGGGTTCCATTTTTAGGGTTTTGGGGACCGGTGGAAGCGGCGTTCGCCGGCGGCGAGCTCTCCCTTCTCGCAGCCACTTTTGAAATTGCAAGCTTATGAGGGCTCCCTAGGGCAATTGGGCCGGTGTTTAGGCTCCACTAGGGTTTGGGTAGGGTCGTGGGGAGCTCGGCTTCAGCTAGGAAAGCTCGAATTGGGCCGGCCACGGTGGAGGTGGGCGGCGATGAAGGGGTGAACGGCGCTGGGGAGGGAGAGTACTCGGGAAGTTAAGGCGACGGTTTGGGGAGGCTTCTAGGAGCTTAGGGATGCTACTGGAGAAAGGAATTGGAGAGTGGACGGCCGGAGATGGGACATTGCATTAGGGCACAGATTTGGGGATTTCTCTGATTACCGGTAATGGGGAGGGAGAGCGGTGCTCGGGGTGTTTGGTGAGCTGCGGGGAGGTGTGGTGCTCCTCTTGGGAAGGGTCGGGGGTGCTTAAATAGGCCGAGAGAGGCGGTGCACCGGAGAGGGGAAATATCTACGGCGGCAGTGGCGGCTTCGGGAATTCCCGATTGGCAACGGATGTGGGCTGTCTTGGGCGCGAAGAAGGGGGTGGTTAAGGGTTGTCAGAAGGGCTACAGGTCGGCTGTGAGAGGAAGGAGCGCGAATTTGGCAGAGGTAGGTGCATGCGGGCGACGGCGGCGTTGCCACGCCTTACAGTCGTACCAGAGGCGGTCAGGGCAGGGCGTATGGCTTCCTGGTAGGTAGGGTTAGGCTGGTAGGAGCTCGAAGTCGCGGGAGAGGCTGGGACGGCTTGGGAGGAAGAAAGGCCGAGGCGGCGGCGAAACCGGGCGTGGGAGCGGCGGAAACCAACGGCGATGGCTGACAGCGATGCAGACGCATTTAAGGGCGTGGTACGGCGATTGGCAGGTGGGCAGGAGCTGGCAACGGCGCGCAGGCACGAGAAGGCGCGAGGAAGGGCGGCGGCGACAAAAATCGGCAGCGACGGCAAGATTTTTCGGGCGTGAACAGTAACCGTGAGAAAAATCTCTGTTCCCGCCGTGATAACGCCGTGATGACAAGGATTAGTGAGGGTTTTTGCTTTGAGATTAGTGTGGAATAGATTAGGGAGGCTAGAGAAACTCAAATACAAGAAGAACTCAAATCAAATTTGGATTTTGCAAATTTCGGTTTTGTTTCACTGAGGACGCCATTGACGATTACGCTCGCCATCCGAGGACGACGCCAACTTGACACTCTGAAGTGTACACCGCCGCGCGGTCCATGATCGTGTCGTCGAGTTCGCCGCATATATCATCGTCTGCGCCTGAGTCTCGCGATCAATATCGACGTCCCTTCTGTTGGAGCCAACAAGGACACAATCAAAGACGCTGTGCCCGTCATCAAATTCTCCTCGTCCTGTAGAAGGCAAACACGCCGGGCTGTGCATTTTCACGTACGCACGTAGGTCACGGCCGCTCCTGACGTGGATAACGCCGTACGGAACCGGCGACATCACCACGTCATCGACGGCCGCTGACCAATTGGCATGCGTGGGCGGCCATCGCCACCTTTTCATGTCTACCTTCATAACACTCACTCCAGGCTCACGGTCCATGGCCGGACTGTCCGAGCCGTCGCCCGCCGACCGTCGTGCATGACGTCACCAGGTCTAGTCCAAGTGGTCGCTGCCGCCACCGAGGGTGACGCTGCCACCGACGGTAAAAAAAAAACTTGGAGCTTCACACCCGGTGTATGGTCGTATGGAGTACTGGAATGGAAGGGCATGGGACGTGTTACAAATCAGTTAAAGCATAAAGTAACCAATGTATAGATGTCTCTTTATGTATAGGTGTCTTTTACAAAATAGACATCTTTTCCTGCCACCCCTCATCATCTATAAATTGATGTACAGACTTCAGAATAAAGTGAATGAATCAATAGCTTTCTAACGTGTTGTGAATGATTGAGACAAGTGATTGTAATGAACTGATGCTTTTTCATTAATCAATCTATTAATCTGTACATTGCTTTATATAGGTGATGAATGGGTGGCATAAAAGGTGCCTTTACATAAAGACATCTGTCCCTTTTGCTATAACTGTACATTGGGCAGTTTATTGTAACTGGTGTTTAACACTCCCCCTTGACCAATGTATCTTCACATGATAACCTTGATTCATCATCTTGAAATAACTCATCCAAAACCCTGTAGGGAAAAATATGAGGAGAACCGATAGAGTAGATATGCCATGAAAAACTCCTTTAAAACCCGGTGGGCAAATTTAAGGAGAAAAATGATATGGCATATATTTGATTATATCTCCTAAAAACCCCTGTGGGGAAAAGATTGGCTCACGACAAGAATGCTCAAGAGAAGAGATTTGAAGCACACTTCAATCTCACATCCAACAATGATGAAGCCGGATGCTCTCAACAGTTCCTTCAAGAACTCAAAGACACATGTGCTTCTACAAAGAAGGATGATCTCATGTGCACCGAGGACACACTTGAAGAATTTCATTCTCAAGACATGTTTGGAGATCTCAGTTAGACTCCTCATTCCATAGTTAATAAGTACTATAGTGTTGTAAAATAAATAATGTTGTCATCTATATTGTAAGCTTGTATGCTACAATCATATATCGAACATATTCGGTATTGCAAATAAAGTTTGTATGTATTCTATATATACTATAAGAATTTCATTAAATTATTCTTTGTGTATATAGATTTTTGGAGTCAATCCAATGGAGAAGGAATTATGCCTTGTGGATAGTGGTACCACAAACTCTATACTTAGGGACACAAAATATTTCCTAACTCTTAATAGGAGGAAAGGAAATGTTTTAACCATCGCTGGACGCGATGCAACGATAGTAGGCTCTGGTCACGCCTCTATCACTCTCCCTATGGGTACACAATTGGAAATTGGGGATGCACTCTTGTATCCCGATTCAACACGTACCCTACTTAGTTATAGAGATATCCACCAGAATGATTTCCATGTTGAAACCCGAAATGACAACAAAGAGGAATATCTCCTCTTAACCAAACACAACGGATATGGCAAACAAGTACTAGAAAAAATTCCATCTTTAAACTCCGGATTGTACTATACATACATCAAACCCGTTCAACATATTGCGTACAAAGTAATTTTCCAAAACACTAACACATTCCAAACATGGCATGATCGCCTTGGCCATCCAGGCATTGGAATGATGAGGAAAATTATTAGCAATTCAATTGGTCATACATACCTCAAAATAAAATTTCCGGAATCCTCAGATTTTGTGTGCACTTCATGTGCCACCGGAAAATTGATTTTAAGACCCTCTTATCTTAAAATCAGAGCTGAACCACTTAAATTTCTTGAACGCATTCAAGGAGATATATGTGGTCCTATACAACCATTGTGTGGACCGTTCAGATATTTCATGGTTCTCATTGACGCATCTACTAGATGGGCACATGTGTGTCTTTTATCCACATGAAACCATGCATTTGCTAAGTTAATTGGTCAAATTATCCAATTACGAGCACATTATCCTGAATATCGAATTCAATCAATTCGAATGGACAATGCTGCTGAATTTTCATCCCATGCATTCAATGACTATTGTATGGCTCTTGGGATACAAGTTCAACACTCTGTTCCATATGTCCATACACAAAATGATTTAGCAGAATCTCTTATCAAGAGAATTAAGCTCATTGCAAGACCATTACTACAGAATTGCAACTTACCAACGTCATGTTGGGGTCATGCAGTTTTACACGCTGCTGACTTAATCCAATTGCGTCCAACTGCGTATCATAGCACTTCCCCGCTACAATTAGTACGTGGAAATTCACCAGATATTTCCCATCTGCGAAAGTTCGGTTACGCTACATACGTACCGATCTCACCACCGCAGCGTACCTCAATGGGACCGCACAGGAAACTTGGGATCTATGTTGGGTATAAATCTCCGTCAATCATAAAATACCTCGAGCCCCTAACAGGGGACCTGTTTACGGCTCGGTACGCTGATTGCATATTCAATGAGAAACATTTCCCGGCATTAGGGGTAGACAACAAGTACCAAACTGAATGCCAGGAAATTAATTGGAATGTACAAGGCATTCTGCCTCGCACTCCACGTGCGTAGAGACCGAACTTCAAGTTCGAAACTCATTCATTTGTAAAACATTGCAAATAACCTGCCAGATGCATTTACTGATTATAAGGGTGTCACAAAATCCTATAATCCTGCCAGAAATGTACCTGAAAGAGTGGAGGTACCGCAAAATACCACTCAACTCCCAGTTCAAAATAAGAGGGGGAGAAGTACGGTACAAATGGCGGATACAGCTTCTAACAAGCGACAAAGGAAAACAAAAGAATGTAAATGCAGATCAACCTCAAGTTGATAGACACCAAAGGATCCTTGAATTCAGATCAACAGTGCACTCAATTACTGATCCTGGGACATCGGAATACCCCGACTCAAATATTTTGGGAAATAACATTGAGTCACCAGGGATCCAAGAAATTTCCACTAATTATACTGATTCTGGAGAATCATACGATCGTAAGACTACAATTGTCGACATTTATTTCTCCACAACAATTGCAAACAACCTTCAAAATGATCCAGATCCCAAGACCATGGCAGAGTGCAAACAGCGCTCGGACTGGAATCAATGGAAGGATGCAATTCAAGCGGAGTTAGCCTCACTCAAGAAAAGAAATGTATTCACCAATGTGATACATACACCTCCCAAAGTATTCCCTGTCGATTTCAAATGGGTTTTCGTCCGCAAACGGAATGAAAACAATGAGGTGGTGAGATACAAAGCAAGGCTTGTAGCACAAGGGTTCACGCAGAGACCCGGCATTGATTTCAATGAAACTTATTCTCCAGTAATGAGTGGAATAATATTCCGATACTTAATCTCATTGGCAGTTAAAAATCATCTATCTTTTCAGTTGATGGATGTAGTGACTGCATATCTTTATGGGTCACTTGATTCGGAAATATACATGAAAGTTCCCGATGGAATTTCAATTCCGAATCTGAACGCAAATCGCAATATGTATTGTGTAAAATTGAACAAGTCTTTATACGGCTTGAAACAGTCGGGCAGAATGTGGTACAACCGACTAAGTGAGTTCCTAACCAAAAAGGGATACTCCAACAATGATGATTGCCCATGTGTGTTCATCAAAAGATCCTCAACAGGATTTTGCATCATATCTGTGTATGTTGATGATCTTAATATCATTGGTAACACACAGGATATCGATGAAGCACGTAATCATCTTATGACGGAATTTGAAATGAAGGATTTGGGTAAAATCAAATGTTTCTTAGGTATACAACTTGAACACCTTCATTCAGGCATCCTAGTGCATCAATCAGCCTATGTCCAAAAAATATTGGAGAAATTCAATATGGACAAAGCATATCCATCGAAAACCCCCATGGTTGTTCGATCTCTAGACAGGGATAAAGATCCATTTAGACCCCGAGATGACAATGAAGAGCTATTGGGACCCGAGGTTCCATATCTCAGTGCCATCGGAGCGCTTATGTACCTTGCAAATTGCACCCGGCCGGATATTGCATTTGCGGTAAATCTACTTGCTAGATATAGCGCTGCTCCAATCAAAAGACATTGGGTGGGAGTGAAGAATATTTTTAGATATCTTCAAGGCACTAAAGATCTCGGTCTATTCTTCCAGAAGAGTAAAAATATGGATTTAATAGGATATACAGATGCTGGCTATTTATCAGATCCCCATAATGCCAGATCTCAAACAGGCTTTGTATTTTTACACGGTGGAACGGCCATCTCTTGGAAGTCTTCTAAACAGACTCTAGTGGCTACATCCACTAATCATTCTGAAATAATTGCATTATATGAAGCATCACGTGAATGTGTATGGCTTCGCAGAATGATTAACCACATACAACAATCGTGTGGTATAGGTGCTATCGCATCACCTACCATTATCTACGAAGATAATGCTGCTTGCGTTGTTCAAATGCAAACGGGTTAAATAAAGAGAAATATCACAAAACATATTGCACCTAAACTATTTTACCCACATGAATTGCAAGAGAGTGTGGAAATAAATATTCTGCAAACTAAGTCTTGTGATAATCTCGCAGACTTATTCACTAAGTCATTACCAACCTCCACATTCCAAAAATGTGTTCATGGAATTGGTATGCGAAGACTACGTGATTTGCAGATGTCAGGGGGGAGAAATCTCCTAAGACTTAATCCGTTCAAATATAAATATTGTACTTTTTTTCCCTTTATGAGTTTTCCCTCTAAGGTTTCTCATCAAGGTTTTTAATGAGGCAATATGACAACGTAATCATAAATATCTCTATCTTTTCCCCACAGGGGTTTTTAGGAGATATAATCAAATATATGCCATATCATTTTCTCCTTAAATTTTCCCACAGGGTTTTAAAGGAGTTTTTCATGGCATATCTACTCTATCGGTTCTCCTCATATTTTTCCTACAGGGTTAGAGGAGTTTATCAAGATGATGAATCAAGGTGATCATATGAAGACACATTGGTTAAGGGGGAGTGTTACAAACCAGTTAAAGCATAAAGTAACCAATGTATAGATGTCTCTCTATGTACAGGTGTCTTTTACCAAATAGATATCTTTTCCTGCCACCCCTCATCATCTATAAATTGATGTACAGACTTCAGAATAAAGTGAATGAATCAATATCTTTCTCTCAACACTTGTAAACTTCTCTTGCAATAGGACGGAACGTTGGAACCCAGAAGTAGCGGCTAGGCACGTGGCAGGAGCGAGGTGAAACATGGTACTAATTGTTCGCTCGTCAGCGCGCTGGAAGTCCCCTCTGTTCACGACACGGATGGAGCTAGCTTCTGGTGGCTCAGGTGCATGCAGGAATGGCTGTGTTTACTTCTTCCACCCATTAGCGAAAATTAAACAACGTTCTCGAGCTTTGTAATGTTCTGTGCAACCTAAGGATCGATGTTCATTGCATCATTCCCTAATCATACCTGATAGAAGTGTTTGATGAACGTGGCATTTTTTTTTAGAACTGATGAACGAGGCATTTGATCATGAACTTGCCGGTGAGTTTTGTTATGTTGTGCCCATAGAATAGGACGGAGCACATGCCGCTGATTCGATCGTCCCACACCCGCAAATTCCTTCTGCATGGTGCTGCAGACTTGGCCGATGTGGCAGAATAAAGGAAAGAATGCGACCCAAACAGAAGCGAGAGAGGCGGGTGCGTCGGCAGAAATGGATATGGGCGTATACTGCGTTTTCTGAGATGGATACACCATCGTTTGTTCTTTGGAGCGCATCTTTGTTTTGCTTTAACATGCTTAGCCCTATGAGCCCCAATTGGTCTGGTCGGAAAAATAGAAATGGTATTGCTTCGACCCAAGGCAGGGATAAAAAAGAGAGAAATAGAAGGGCTATTGGGCTTAGGGCCTGTTCTTTTGGGCTTTTGAAATCGGCTTTTGGTTTCTGCTACAGTACCTAACTTTCAAACGAAATATTTTCTCAAGATGGGAATTACAAGTTAAACGATCTACACGTTAAAAGCCCAACATCTGTACCAGCTAAAATCACAAGTAAGTATCTGTCTCTCCGTAATCTGTACCGTAAACAGTCAAAATTTAAAAATTTTAGCCAAAAATCATAAGCCGCAGCTGAAAAGAGCATATCCTTAGGCCGAAAAACTTACTAGTTCAGTCTCAGGGCGTGAGAGCAGCAGTTGCTGTCCGTTTACGAAAGTTGTACTAGAAGAAATGAAATCTATGGAGTACAGGCCTACATGGTATGTTTCTGTCAGATTCACAGACATCTCGTGCCCTTTCCGAATCTATCCTACTCTATAATACACCAAAATTTTCTTTACTAAATCCACCCCGCTCAACCACCCCACAGTCATGCCTAATATATGTCTATCCATATTTGTGTACCAAAGTAATCCAACTTTATACAAATGAATGACCTAGATCGCTTCTCAAACTTTCTTCTCTTACTCATTGAAGATCCAAAGATCAAAATCATCCGGATCATGCCCTATCATTAGACCTCTCCCCTTTCTGATATCCCCCCACCTCGCGACGCTGCTTTCCCCTTCCCCCCCCGGCGCCGCGTCCCATCTCCCGCTCCGCCCTCGCTCCTCCTCCACCGCCGCCTCCCCCGCTCCTCCTCCGCCTCCTCCCCCACTCCGCCGCCGCCTCCTCCTCCCCCCACCCCCTGCGCCACCGCCGCCTCCTCCTCCCCACCCCACCCCGCGCCGCCGTCTTCTCCTCCCCACACCACCCCGCGCTGCCTCCTCCTCCTCCCCCCACCCCTCCGCTCCGCCGCCGCCTCCTCCTCCCCCCGAAAAGGTTTCACAAATTCTTCTTCCCCCCGAATCAGCGAGGCATTCGCCGACCGCCCCACCCCGCCGCCGCCGCCCATGGAGAAGATCTCCGTCGCCGTCCGCTTCCGCCCCCCGCCTCCTCCGACGATTCCTCCACGTCCGGCGGTGACCGCGAGTGGCGGATCGACGACACCCGCATCTCCCTCCTCCACCGAGCCGCGCCCGTCCCCGGCGCCTCCTTCGCTTTTGGTAAGCCACCACTCTCCTCCCGTCTTGGACCCTCGCCCTCTCCCTCCCTCCCTCCCTCCCTCTCTAACCCCCCTCTCCCGCTGAACTGAAGACCACGTGTTCGACGAGACGGCCACCAACGCGCGGATCTACGGCGTGCTCGTCCGCTCCCTCATCTGCGCCGCCGTCGATGGATTCAACGGCACAGCCTTCGCCTACGGCCAGACCAGCAGCGGCAAGACCTTCACCATGAACGGCTCCGCGACCACCCCGAATCATCCCGCTCGCCGTCCGCGACGTCTTCGACACCGCACGAGAGGTAATTAATTGGTCTCCAATGCCCAAATACGACGACGCTTTGTAAGTCGCTTTTAGTCAAAGCATTGGTTTGATTTCGGCGTCGGGGCAGGCCGCGGACCGAGAGTTCCTGATTAGGGTGTCGTACATGGAGATTTACAACGAGGAGATCAATGACCTCCTGACGCTCGGGAGCCAGAAGCTGCCGATTCACGAGAGCTTGGATGTAAGTGCAAGAAATGATCCGGATTTTCTTCAGATTACAAGAAAAAAAGGTCATGTAAGAATTTGTGTTCTTGTGGCTACAGCGCGGTGTGTATGTGGCTGGCCTGCGGGAGGAGATTGTCAACAGCGCCGAGCAAGTGTTTGAGCTCCTTGAGCTTGGAGAAGGTACCATTTCTGTCCATGTACTATTTTACTTGTGCGAGCACCTGTCTTCATTTTTCACCAATTTAGACGTTCCCCTTTTTTATTTGCAGCAAATAGGCATTTTGGGGAGACAAACATGAATGTGCTGAGCATCCGGTCCCATACTATTTTCAGGATGGTATATAATTCTGAATCCACGAGTGATTGCAGCTGTTTCGAGACCATGTACGTAGAGTGGAAGTGATGATGAAATTGTGAATTTTGTTGTTGTATCGGTCTCAGGTCATCGAATGCAGTGCTAAGGACCAAATGGAATCCGGAGATGCTATCCATGTATCTGTCTTGGTATGTGCTGCTCACTCAATTCCCGTGTATGAAGTAAAAGAATATGTCTCGAGAATGCTGTGACTGACACTGTTTTTTACATGTAGAACTTGGTGGATTTAGCTGGGTCAGAAAGAATTGCCAAGACAGGAGCTGGAGGGGTGCGTCTCAAGGAGGGGAAGCATATTAACAAAAGCTTGATGATTCTTGGAAATGTCATCAATAAGTTGAGTGAGAATGGAAAGCAAAGGTATGTCTATGGAGTATTATGTGGATTCTTTCTTATGTGCCTCTCAAATGTGTAACTTTCTCTAACTAAACTGTACCAAGCTTTGACAGTTAATATGAGATAAGATTAGTCCCATAATTTTATACAGTAACAGTAATACATACATCTAGGTGCTTGCAGCAGCTCTGATTTATTATAAAGTAGTTATCCCAAGTCCCCAGCAACCCTAAACTGCTAGGAAGGTTACTGTTTTAGTTTAGAACATGGATACAATTGGCAAGCACCAAGTTACTGGAGCTTTCTTTTCCAGCTTTCAAAAGTTTCAAATCACGATAGTGTCCTGAACGAAAAGAAGTTAATGCTTATCAAAGGGAAAGAAATATCTCATGATACTGTGTACTGTTCTACTGCAATCATACTGCTTTACTTGTATTTTTTCAATGAGCCTATTGTTGTGTTGATTTGGCATACCGAAAAGTGAGTGTTATGCATCCTTAAATTTGATGGTGATGAATAGTGGAAGGTTTAAACTCCTATGAAGCATGCTCAACATGCTCTTTGTGAGTAGCTTGGATATAGATGCCACTTGATGCTGAAGAACACAGTGCCGCTGTAGATATTCTGCCATAAATATATGCTGTCAATTTGCCCTGTCTGAAATTTGCATCCTCATAGTGCTAGGACAATGTGACTTTTCCTATTTCCTATGGCTTGGGACTCGTGCTATCTTTGCTGCAAGGCTAACATATGGCAATTAGTTCCATATTCCACATTTCGCTCTATCTTTTATTGAAGTTTAATAAAAGTTCGAAGAGTTGTACATTCAATTTTTGATCATATGGTATGTCATGTGTATGTTCAGGTACCAGATGCAATGGATTATCTTCTAGCTGAGTTCCACAAAGTTTGCATATACACAGTTCCAAAGCATCTGCATGCTTTGAATGTAAGTCTGCATGTCGCTGAACTTCACTATGTACTTTTTTATTTTTTTGCTTATATATCAGCAGTGGTGAAAAAACAGAGAATGGCTTCTGTTTTTGGTGCTGCCAAAGTTTTTTAAAGGATGTGCCGAAAAGTAATAAAATATATTTTCGATCCTCAGAATTATTTGTATGCTTTTTAACTATTGAATGCAGAGGATTTTATGGTTCAAAATGTGTGTTATGTACTATTCTGATATTATAGCTCATACATTTGGATTATCTTATGATATATGTACTTGTTCAGGCACAAGCACGAAACAAAGATTATTATCGACTGATTGGCTACCAGGAAGAAAATGGACAATTCGAGAGCACTGAAAGTTATTTGACATATGTCGTCGCATATGTCAAACTGTATGCTGCAATGATTCAGGTGTGTACAGTCCTTGTCTAAGCATTACGTGTGGTAAAAGCAGCCATTAAGGTTGATTAATCGTTGGTGGTGGGTATGCATTTAACGGTTTTGAGTGATATAGGTTGTGTTCCCATTAATTGCAATCCATTAGTTTAAATGTCAGCACAGTAATGTACACAATTTGTAGCATATAGAGAACTTTAGAGAATACAATTTATGACTTACCATGTTTTATGGACATAATATATGATAGCATTGACAAATTACGACTTAACATGTTTATGCTGTCACGGCAATTAAATAGAAGGCTTCTGTCGACAAACTGCTGTTTTGCAGTAGAACATAAATATGACAGAAATCAAGGGTGTGAGGCATCCGCATGGCTTAGCTGATGGATGGAAATGGCTTGCTATGTTCCTCAATGCTCTCCCAGCCACCACAGCCACTGCCTGTGCCCTTCATGCTTTCCTTAAGGTAGAGACCCGCTTCAAGACTTTCCTCCTGTGTGTGTGTGGCTAACCAGGATTCTGCTCTTTTCAGATGGCTGGCTTTGCGCTTCACAAGAAATATGGATCACAGTTCATGAAAATTCTGGATGTAATATCACGGTGCTTTTTTTTTTTCTCGAATACGCAGGAGAACTGCGTATCATTGCATTAAAGAGAGAAAAGGATCGGCCCCTTACAAACACCACCACCTCACTCCGGGCCGAGCTGTGAGGGGTTGTTTACATTACATCTAAGAACTTAGAACAAAAAACTGAGAAAGGGGAAGGACCTGACCACGAAACTCCAAACTAACTAAGCTAAGGAAAATTAGCCTAGTCCACCACCATGACCCAGACCCAGCGTGCGCAGGCCACGCGCACCCGCCATGCACCAAAGATGATGCTCATTTTTGAAATCAATGAGCAGCCTGGTGACGCAGGGTCGAGTCCCTTCAAAAACGCAGGCGTTTCGATGCTTCCAAAGACTCCAAGAGCCTAGAATGATAATAGTGTTCATCCCCTTCTTCTTTTCTTTCGGAATTCTCTTGGTTGCTTTTCGCCACCAATCTGCCAAAGATTTCTCTTGCCTTGTGGGAGTCCGGTCTTGCAGCCCCAAAGGAGTAAGGATCCGGGACCAGAAATCTCGAGCGAGGACACATGTAGTAAGTAGATGTTGGACCGTCTCATCTTCCTGATCGCACAAGGGGCAGTGGCTCGGGTGAGGCAATCCTCTCTTGGCTAATTGGTCCGCCGTCCAGCATCTATTACGTATAGCTAACCATAAAAAAAGCTTGCACTTAGCTGGCGCCCAGGACTTCCATAAACGTCGCCAAGGCTCAAAGATGATGGAGCCATTGAAGAACGCTCGATAAGCAGATTTTGAGGTAAACTGGCCTGATCCTTCCAGTCTCCAAACGTGGATATCAGCATCTTGGGAGAGGATTGTCTCATGCAGTAAATCCCACAAATGAAAATAATCAAATAGTCCCACCATTGAGAGTCCACCTCTGATGTCGGCTGGCCAAGCATGACCCTGCAGAGCGTGTGCAACCGTGCGCTGTCTGCGAATGCGGGATGGAACTGCAGCGACTACCTCCGGTGCCAAGTCCTCCAAACCGCAACCCATGAGCCACTTATCCTCCCAAAATAAAGTGCTGCTTCCATTGCCAACGTGAACTTCCATTGCAATGTTGAAGAGAGCTACAGCATTCGGGTGAATATGTATGTCGTCAAGGCCAGCCCATGTTCGGTGGGGGTCTGTTTTCTTGAACCATAACCAACGGATTTGTAGTGCCCAACTCATGAACTCAAGATTAAGAATCCCTAAACCGCCCAAATCCAAGGGTCGCTGGACCTTGTCCCAAGCAACCAAACAAGCACCACCATTTACTTGCTCTCTTCCCTTCCAAACAAAGGCCCTCCTTAACTTGTCAATGGCTCGTAAAAACCACTTGGGCACATTGATTGCTATCAGGACATAAATAGGAATAGCCGAAAGGACGAAACGAACCCAAGTAACTCTTCCTGCCATGTTCATAAGAGCGGCCTTCCAACTAGGGAGTTTGTCACTGATCTTCTCAACCCATTTGAGTAGCTCTGTCTTTCTTATCTTTTTGTTTGAGACCGGCAATCCCAAATAAGAGCAAGGGAAGTCTGCTGGCGCACAGGGTAGTGTAGAGGTCACTAACTCTATTTGTGCCGGCTCACACCGAATAGGTATAACACAACTTTTTTGCAGATTCGTTTGAAGACCTGACGCCTCCCCAAACTTGTCAAGGATGCTCAAAGTGAGGTTTATCTCTGCCTCTTGCGGCCGAATGAAAAGGGCAACATCGTCAGCATAAAGAGATAAGCGCTGACCCGGATATCCTCTAGACAGTGGTTGAAGCAGCTCCAAATCTCCCGCCTTGGTGAACAAACTATTGAGCACGTCCATTACTAGGATGAACAACAAAGGAGAGAGGGGGTCTCCTTGCCGGAGCCCACGATGGTGACTGATCTCCTGACCTGGTTCACCATTAAGGAGCACCCGGGTGGAAGCTGAGGAAAGCAAGTTAGAGACCAGGTTACGCCAAACTTGATTAAAACCCAGATGTGTGAGGACTTCCAGTAAAAAAGACCAAGAAACTGTGTCGAAAGCCTTAGAAATATCCAGCTTCAAAAAGAGGCTCGGAACTTGTCGACGGTGGAGAAGTTTGATTGTTTGCTGCACTTGCATGAAGTTATCATGAATACAACGTCCTCGAACGAAAGCACTTTGGTTGGCAGCCACCAAGTCATTTAGCAAAGGAGCCAAACGGTTTGCCATGATTTTCGTCACTAGCTTTGCAAAACTATGGATGAGGCTTATCGGACGAAAGTCCTTGGGATGCAGCGCCTCGGCCTTCTTTGGAATAAGGGTGAGATATGCTGAGTTAAGCAGCCACAACTTCCTGGCATTTCCTGCTGCGCATGCGGGATGGCTGCCAAGAAATCTGCCTTTAACAACTGCCAACAAGATTTATAGAACCGACCTGTAAACCCATCCGGACCGGGCGCTCTATCCGCCGGCAAAGATTTAATCGCATCCCACACTTCGTCCTCAGCAATCATGGCGTCCAAAGCCGAGAGATCAACTCTCTCCCTATGGAAGAAATTGAGATCAAGAGTATATGCACGGGGCAAGGCAGTACCTAACAGACCATCAAAATAATCAAACATGACGTCCTGCTTGTCCTCTTGACTGGTGACTACCTGATCATCACGCATGAGCTTTGGCACAAAATTTTTCTTTTTGCGGAATCCTGCCTGCCCATGAAAAAGAGCTGTGTTGGCATCTCCATCTTTCAAGAACCGGATGCGTGACCGAAGGCGAGCGATCGTCCTCTCAAGGGAGGCCAGCACGAGACAATGTTTTTTCAAAGTACATCTCAACCAGTTCTCCTCTCTATTTAACTCTCGATGGTCCCTTGCTATCTCAAGACGATGGAGTATCTCTCTAGCAACGGCATGCTCAGTCTTGATATGGCCTACCTGCCGTTGGCTCCAGGACTGGAGGACACGGGTAAGACGCTTGAGTTTGATGGATATACTCTCAATAGCACAGATGGAAGAAACCGGTGCATTCCAAGAAGCTTCAACTGCGTCATGAAAACCCGGGAGCTGTGTCCAGAAACTCTCAAAGTGGAAGCGACGTTTGCTGTGAATTCCATCTCTGAGACCGAGTACCAAGGGGCAATGATCTGAAATTTCGGTAGCTTGACTCTGCAAGATACACTCCGGAAAGAGTGCTTCCCAATCCGTAGTACTAAGGACCCGGTCGAGTTTGACCAAAGTGGGGGCTTCCCTTTCATTCGACCAGGTATAGCGACGTCCCAATAACGGAATTTCTTTAAGCTCAAAGTCATTTACAAAACGCCGAAACCGCCCCATCATGGCCCTGTTCAAAAACTCATTGTTCTTGTCTTCGGATGAATAGATCATGTTGAAATCCCCGGCGAGTAACCAAGGTCCTGAACACAGAGATCTTACTTCTCGGAGCTCTTCAAGAAAAACCACCTTATCAGCATCCTGTTGTGGACCATAAACTCCCGTGAACCACCAAGGAACCGCCTCTTCCGTTGCGAAACAAACCGACACAGAATGCCGAAGCACCCACCATTGGGCTGATTCAAGAGATCCATCTCGCCACGCCACTAAAATCCCTCCACAGGTTCGAATCGCTGGGAGGTAAACAAAATGTCGGAAATCACGACCCAAGAAAGAAAACACATCCCACTTAGAGATAACCGATAGTTTAGTTTCCTGTAAGCAGATGAGAGAGGGGCGACAGGAGTCCACCACTTTGCGAACAGAATCCCTTCGACCTCTATCGTTAAGTCCTCTCACGTTCCAAATCAACACTTTTGAAGGATCCATTGAACAAAGATTAGAAAGCAAGACCAAGACACACATAGCATCTAGGAATACTCCTGGCTATCAACCACACAGAGCTCATCCTCTGAAGGTACGACCTTGCCAATTAGTTTAGCAAGAGCTACCACATGCTCTTTACTCAGCGGCTTGCTAAAGAAATCTGCATATTTCTGCATCGCATCAACGGAGAAGCCAAGACTGCGGCCCACCGACGCGGCTGCTCTGAGGTCAATTCCTGGAGGAAGCTTTGCAATGCGGCGGCTTCGACGAGGTGCATCGGAAGTGACTGCAGTCCGCCGTTGGCGCTTCTGAGGCTTGGGAGTGGGGAGGACCACCTGAAGATTTTTTGAAATGCCGTTAAGGAATAAACCCGTCGGCGAAGCGGGTTCCGGAGGAAGAACTTCATGTGACTTTGGATTCCTGGGGCGCCGGGAGTACACAGCCCCATGTCGACCAAGATGGTTGCGCGCCATCTGCACAGCACCAGCGTCGCTCGTTGTCTCGACCGGGAGAACAAGTGGCGCAAGGGAGATCTCTGGTGTTGGATATGCAGCGCTGATCCGAGTACCCATGCATGCCTGAGTCCCATTAATGCATGGTGATTCGCTGGGATCTTCTATGCCCGGGGAGCTAGGCATGCATGCCCGAGACCCATCATTGCATGGTGATTCGCTGGGATCTTCTATGCCCGGGGTGCTAGGCATGCAAGCCCGAGTCCCATCAACGCAAGGAGATTCGCTGGGGTCTTCTATGCCCGGGGTGCTACTGCTAGGCGCGGTGGCAGCCGGGGTGTGAGTATCTTGCCCTGGGAGATCTTCTGCAGATTGCACGAGCGGAGAGATCTTCTGCAGATCACGGTGCTTTTTACCAGCTTTGAAAGAACAAGGCTCTAAAGTTCAGGTAGAGGCTGTCAATAATTTACAGAATTATCTGAACGACAAAATTTATCTCGAGGAGCCAGAAGGGCAGTACCTCGCCCAGCAGCTGCTATTGAAAGAGTTGTTCATGCGAAGATCAACATGGAGCTGTGGCGAATGGACGCTAGACAAGTTCGTCACCCGTGATCATCAGCATTAGCTGCCAGCTAGCGGCAGGGGGATCCATTTGTTTCATCGAAGGAGTAAACTGCACGGTTAATAATTTATAGAGAAGCCCAAATTTGTCGTGAAGATTATTTATAGATAGTCCTCCAGGTGCCCCACCCACCCACCGGATTTCTGATATTTTTATGTGGCATATTTGTGGGCTTGAACACAATTAGGATAGGTGGAGATCATGCGATCTGTTGTGTGTCTGTAGTCTGTTTGTGAGGACAAGTCTACAATCTGTTTCAAATAAAGGTTGTTCTGGAGGTATGTAAGGCATCTGTGTGATTATTGGACTTATGTTGTCTGGTAGGGTTTGCTGGCAGCTGATTGCTCCAAAACGATTGTGATTATTTTAAACTCTGAGAGGCGGCAACCGCAGTGAAGGCGGCGCGGCTCGAGCAGAGGCATAGCCATAGCAATAGGAGGAGCTACTTTTACCTGCTGGCCGCGGATTCATCGCCCAAGTACCAGTAGGGCGATCGTGCGGAAGATCAAGAGGAAGGAGCTCATGAGGTCGGGCATAGAACATTGCTGAAATTCTGTGATAATTGTTGATCTGTAGATGTGCATTGGCCATCGACATGATGTCTTGTTTTGACAGATTGCGGTCAAGACGAGGAGGGCGAGCACAATGTCGCGGGGAGTCCGGAGGAGGGGCAGGAGAGATCACATTGTACTGTTTGCACCGACGAGCAGCATGATTTGGATGGTGAGGTGAGCCAGGATGGACAGGGTTCTTGCAGTGATGGAAGAGTTGAGGATGGCAGTAGGTATGCCATGGAGTATGAGAAGGATGGGGAGATGGAGAGGGTGCTCGAGAAGCAGGCTGAGCTGATTGGGCAGTATGAGGCAGAAGAAAATGCTCAGAGGGAGTGGGAGAAGAAATTCAGCGAGTGCCGCGATTCAACTGCGGTATGTGCTGTCCTTCCAATCCGAGCCACAAATCTCTTGCATCTGCCAGCTTGATGTCAAGCTCAGTCAATACATAACATTACTCAAAATGAGTGATGATGAAGTGATTGAGTGGGTTCTTACAACGGTTGGCTGAACTTTCTCCGAAGAAATTGTAGTAGCGCATTCTAGATGCTGGAAATTGAATCAGGACAACTACTGGATACGGGAGACTACATCTCTTAATCCTACACAGAGAATGGGACCGATTGTTAGTCCTATATAAAGAGTATAGATGGATATAAATATGAGACTTTTGAGTTTAATTCTGGCTTACATTGTAACTACAGTTTAGTATGGACCACCGGACTTTTTTTTCTGAACTATTACTACCTAAAGAAGTACTATATCCTCTTGCCTATTAGCCATGTTGTTTCATTGAGCGCTGACTTTATATAAGGTATCGCAATGTTTTTAGTAGATCTAGAATTGAAGTACAGACCTACGTATTAGTTTTGTTAGAACAAATGTCATGAAAATTTCAACAAAAAAATGTCATGTTGCAGGCAAATGGTTAGAATCTTTGTGCAACAGAGCTGAAATAGAGTTATACCTCGCCAGCTTGGGCGCGATCGCTTTGCGAGGGTTAGTAGGAACGCAACCTGAACTTATGGGCACTTGGGTGCCACTGGCTGGGCTTGCTCGACGCTTGGATGTGGATGACAAACCATTTGAAGAATCTGTTGTTCCATCCAGAGCGAGAGCTGCACCATGTTGTCCCGGTTTCTTACGCGCGTGGCTTTGACTCGCATGATGCGTAAGTGTTTCTTTCCAAACAAACCACCCCAACAGACTAAATTAGTTTTGCTTGAAACCAATAGCATTATATTCCGTGAGGCCCTATGGATTCAATCATTGTTAATATATTGCTAAGAAAATTTTAATGCTAAATGTTCGAAGAATCAGTTGAATTCTTTTTGTGCATTAAGTTAATATGTTTGCCATTACCTATTAGGAAAACCTTTTGGGTTATGAGTATAGACAGAAAGGTTTTCTTACCACGGTGAACAGTGATCACCAGCATCACTGAGTGATCGTAGGAGTTTGCGATCACGGTATTTTGAGCGCAGCGACAAAGTAAGGGTGTGTTTGGTTCGTGGATGGAGGTTGTATCATATATCCTGGCTGAGTGGATGCAGGCTGAGTGGAATCGTATTTCAGAAAAAGAAGATGTTTGGTGAGGTTGCATGAGCGGATGCAAAAACACTGAGATGCTGTTTGGTTGCCTGTATGAGCGGATACAGTCTACTAAACCTGAGAGGCTGACACGTAGGACCGCATAAGATACACTGCATCCACCCATCCAGGATGGCCAATGAAGCTCATTTTGAGCGTATCCACCCATCCAGGATGAGGGTGTATTTTTGCATCCGCTCATACAGGCTGCATCCACTCATACAGGCAACCAAACAGGCTCTTTCTCAGATTATACGGATCCACCCAGTCAGGACGAGGGAGATTCAGGCAACCAAACACACCATAAAGTGGTCGAACGGCTATCTTATTGGTCGTACGGCAACAGAAGTGGTCGGAACCAGTCGTAATTGATTGGAACCGGTCGTAAAAAAGTCCTGGGAGGTCGTAAAGCCTTTACAACACGCTCGTCGTCGTCAAATATTATATATTGCATATCAACAAATTTTATCTTGTTTTGTATTTTACCGTAGCGTTAGCACGGGCACACTACTAGTTCCGAGTAGTCAATCAAACAATTCATTGGAAACCGAGATCAACTCAGACCGTCCACTCGTCTGCAGCCAGAGTGCAGCATGTCACATGCAACAAGCAGCCAGGATTTTACTAAAGTATATTCCACACCAAAATTTTCGTATGTAATTTAATAAAATCATTAGCCAATTCGATAAATAATTGTAAAATTTGTACCGTAATTCGATATATAGGCACTAAATAATATGATAAGTCTTAAATTTAAGGATTAAGTTGGAAACTTGCACAAATTACAATATAAATAGTTCAAACACCATACTAATAGTCTCAAATATACATAAAAGAGACTTACAATACTACTTGTCTGACTTACAATAAAAGCAAGTCACTTGGAAAATATCAGCATCTAATTTTAGCTTTTTTACTTTTGCTTTTTCTATTTTTTTCCTTTCTATTGTCCATGGAAATATAATGGTGTTTCCTTTTCTTTCTCATTTTTCTTTAATTAAATGACTCAGAAAAAGTTAACAGCCACTACAATGCAATTTTACCTTTAAGCTATAAGCCGAAGCTTTCAGACGGTTGGAGTGGCCCCTTAGGCAGGCTCCTTAACACTTAAACAATTGCAATAGCACTATAGCGGTGCTTACTACTCATCCAAGCCCTTATGCATGATGTTCTGGTCACATGAAACCCTGTTCCATGGCCCAAAGTAAAAGAGTATCTATACACACAGTATGCGTGCTAGGATGCGCAAAGACTGGTACAGTTCGGCACAATTTGTCCATGTTGGTACCAAAAGGAAGGAACTTCCTTAGAGGAACCAGAGGAAGAAACTTGGAAGTGGAAATTCTTACCTTGCTGCCTGATGGAGCACTCTTCTTGGGACGGAAGGTCTTCTGGTTCCTGCAAAACAGATGAAAAAATGGTCCAGAGTGATTGCCACGAAAGCAAAATAGGTGAAAGGAAAACAAAAGAAATCAATTGCCCAGTAACGTATGAAAGAAGCAGACAACTGAGCCCACGAAACACGGCATGATCTGATGATCCGAAACTAGTTCTCAGTCAGAACCCAGAATTCAACGGTGGGAAGATGGAATTCGGCATGGCAGGAGCTCCCATGGTGAGCCTAGCACGGCACAGCAGTGGTGACTAGGGCTGCACTAGCAAGAAAGCGTCGGGCTGGAGCCACGATGAGCACGCGAATAAAGCAAGAAGAATTCGCCCCCAAATCCCCCGAAGGATCCGCCAAAACACCGCGATTCCAGCCGCAGCCGCGCTGGATCCCACGCCCTCGCCGGTTCACCGATCCAAGCAGTGGCGGAATTAGGATTTGGCTACGCCCCAGGTTAAACTCTAAGAGCATCTTCAACAATCCCCCTAAATCTCCCCCTAAATCAAATTATTGGGAAATTGTGTAAAAAGTCTTCTCCAACAACTCCCCTAAACACTCCCCCTATTTCTATTCCCCCCAAAACTCTCCCAAAACCCAGGTAGAAACCGGGAACTTTAAGGGGTCCCGTATCCTCGCTCCCGCCGTCACGCGCGCTGGGAAAAAAAGTTCGCGCCACATTTTTCCTTCACAGCTCGCCGCCCCCGCCTTTTTCCCAGCCACATCTCCCCGCCCGCCGCCCCAATCCTGCCAAACCGGCGCCCCCCACCTGGCGCCCCGTATCCCCGACGCCCCCCACCCGGCGCAGGCAATCCTTGAATACAGGGGCATATATATAGGGGCATATATATGTGCCTTGAATTGTAATCGCGGCACATAGCATGTGCCGGCAATCCTTGAATACAGGGGCACATATAGATTGGCAAATCAGTAGAGAAAACTATAGAGGAAACCAGATCGCAAGCATCAGGAACATAATATTAATCTGTAATCAATTCATCATCAAAAAATAACATGACCATAACGTACGACGTTCGACAGTACTATAGTTCAATCACAAATGTGAACACTAAATAAGGAGACGACTGTAGTAAATGGGCCGGTTGTTAATGTTGGGCCAGATTCAAAATACTATTAGGATATATTTAGGGGTGCTGTTAGAGGAGGGGACTAAAATAGGTTAACAAATTTTTTGGGCTGCCCCTAAGGGCATCTCCAATGGTCTGAGTCAGCTAGCTATATGCATGTACACATCAGCATATATCCTATGTGGAGGAAAGAGAGTATGCAAAAAAATCGAGCCAGCTCTTCCTTAAGCACTAGTCTATAACACCAAACGAGACAGCCTATATAAATTCTGTGTGTGCATGTAAGCATCAAATAGATATCCTTATAGATAGTTATTTAGAATGCTAGTTTTAGTATGTACTATATAGATGATGTGAAAATCTTATAGTTAGTTGCTAGCTATAATCATTGGAAATGCCCTTAGAGTAAGTACAATAATACTGACTAGGTCGCCTCAAGCTGAGTAACTGATATATTTATGCAAGTATTAAATGTTTGAGTGCTTTAGTAGAGGTAATCTCTACTCAACTTATTGTATTAGCTACCTCCACCATGAGCCACTTGTACTCTTTTTATTTATTTGGCTAGTTCTAGAGGTGGCAGCCACCTCTTCTATTAAACTTGCTCTTACCATCTCCAATGGTCTGAGTCAGCTAGCTATATGCATGTACACATCAGCATATATCCTATGTGGAGGAAAGAGAGTATGCAAAAAAAAAATCGAGCCAGCTCTTCCTTAGGGCATCTCCAATGGTCTGAGTCAGCTATCTATATGCATGTACACATCAGCATATATCCTATGTGGAGGAAAGAGAGTATGCAAAAAAAATCGAGCCAGCTCTTCCTTAAGCACTAGTCTATAACGCTAAACGAGACAGCCTCAATAAATTCTGTGTGTGCATGTAAGCATCAAATAGCTATCCTTATAGATAGTTCTTTAGAATGCTAGCTTTAGTGTGTACTATATAGATGATGTGGAAGTCTTATAGTTAGTTGCTAACTATAACCATTGGAGATGCCCTTAAGCACTAGTCTATAACGCCAAACGAGGCAGTCTCTATAAATTCTGTGTGTACATGTAAGCATCAAATAGCTATCCTTATAGATAGTTCTTTAGAATGCTAGCTTTAGTGTGTACTATATAGATGATGTGGAAGTCTTATAGTTAGTTACTAGCTATAACCATTGGAGATGCCCTAAAAGGTGTTTTTTGGGGTGGGTTTTTAGGGGGATTGTTGGAGATGCTCTAACAACCTAGAACTAACGCTAATTTATACCCACACCACGGCATAACACACGAACCAATTAATTCTATAGTAAATGAAGGAACAATTGCATCAACAAGGAGTTACATTACCTTGTATGAGATCGAGCATGGCGAGTTCATTCTCAGAGCTATCAAAGACAAAAACAAAGTATAATGTGGCCAAGTGCTTGTAGATCAGTTTCGTTCCCTGCATAGTGCAAACAAGAAAATCAAACCTTTCTAACCCTCATACAACTCATTGGAGGTAAATTAAGAAAAAAAATTTAGATCATTCAGCTTCTTTCCTCACGAAAAGTCAATACAGATAGAACAGAAATCGTAATTCTCATGAGGAAATATCAACTTATATCACCAATAGTTTTAAAACCCTTCTCCCTTTTATTTCCTCTACAAAGGATCTTTAAAGCATTTGCCGTTACATACAGATTGACTAAAGAGTCCAAGATGTCAAGTTATGTAAGTAAAGAGAGAAAATAACAGGCATCTGGGCAAGGAAATTCCAAATTTCATTCTTCGTTGCTAGCATTCGCGTACCATTTCTCTCTTTTGCATAAGATCTACTAGATTAGTCTTGGAGAGGATTCATTACCGGCCGAAAGATTGGATCGGCATCAACGAAATTGCTCATGTTGTCGGGCCTCGCAGATTGCACTGCAAGAAGAGACTCCGCAGCTCAAGGATAGCATCCATACAAAGGGCGAAAAGAACATGGAAGCATCTACACATACATTGGAAGACGCCGCGGACGAGGTCCTGGTGCTTCTCGGGGGGCTGCATCCATCAATTAATCCGTGAAATGGGAACATAAAAAAGAACATAGCTTAGGATCGCTAAGCGTTCCATCAAGCACATAACGATCCGTGGATGAAGCAGTTCTTGATCTGGGTGGGGAAATTGACCGAGCAATTGGTGGGCGGGTGAAGAGGGCAAGAATTACAAGCGAGGAGGAGAGGGTGAGAAACGAGGAAGGTTCGGAACCTGAAAGTTGTAGAACTTGAGGAGGCGGGGTTTGCCCTGCGTGCTGATCACTGAAGAGCGCCGAAGCAGGCTAGATCGCCAAAGAGGGTGGCACTGGGCGAGTGGGTGGGATCTGGGGCAGCGCGGCATCGGGAGCACGAGGCAAGCGGCGGGGGCTTGGAAGCGCAGAGGCGAGGAATCGGGGGCGCGAGGACGACGGTCGGTGGACGCGTGGTGCACGAAGGCGAGGGCGCTAGGGCGGCGGCGGGTGGCAGGGGTGCGGAGGCGAGGAATCGGGGGCGGCAAGGGCGCTGATTTAGGGTTTCTCAGTTCTTGGCATAATGGGCTAATGCGGTAATGCATTCACTTGTGCGCAGTGTGCGCCCCTCCTCAGGCGGCTCAGCCCACACTGGCCCGTCTGCTACCGGCCTACCGCTGCTGGGTTGCTTTGGCGACTCGGGCTGGGCCAGTATATCATATAAATATTGAGCTAGTACTTAAAAAGGGTACTACTAGTACCATTTCTAGGCCTCGGGCTGTAGCCCACCCAGCCCGAGGCCCAGTTCCGCCCCTGGATCCAAGAAACAAGAGCCAGAGACTCCTATTCGAAAACGAAGTAAAGCGAATAGGCTTGGGGCGCGCTCACCGTTCGAGCCCGAAGAGACTCATGCCGCCGCCTCCTGCGCGCTCCCTCGGTCTCTCCCTCACGGTTCGAGGAGAGAGAAGCAGGGGGCCGCACCGAGGAGACTCCACGCCAGCTCGAAGACGCAGCTATCAGCACTCACCAAGCGGCGGCGCGTGTGGCAGGCAAGGCGAACCGTCAACGGGATTGACTGAATTGACTGGGCCCCAGGGTATGCCGTGGCCCACCCGGCATACCCTGTGGGTCCGCCCCTGGCAACAAGGCAGTTTTTGGACTTTTGTGTGTGGATGTATATGTGCATGGGTGTTTGATACCGAAGTTTCTGGGCATGTTATTTTGTGACTATAGCTTATAGTTTTTGGCTGTGACTTTTGGCTTTTGGCTATTTATATAAGAGATTACAGAGTAACTGAAATTTACGTTCGGTTTTTATTGATATAAATAAAGTCGGTACAGTATATACTACAATTAACTAATAGACCCTATCTTAAAAAGACACTATGTTTAAAAGCTAATTACTGTAAAAAAAAGCTAAAAGTTGAAGCCAAAAGCCACAAAAGAACAGGCCCTCTGTCTTTGTTTAGAGTTTCTGGCTTTTAGCTGGACTAAGCAGCTGGAAGTAGAAGCGAAGGTAGGAGCGCGGCCACAGGGAGGCAGTGCCGGGGAGGAGGGAGTCGGTGGTGCACAGGAAAGGACGAAGCTAGGGGGATGGCCAGGTGAGAGAAGCCCCACGGGTGGGTTTTCCTAGATACGGCGGCCCCGCTCATTTCGGCTTGAGCTTCTGACTTCTGGTTTATTTTTCACTATTCATAAATTTTGTCTTTTTCTGAACTTTCATCTTTTTAAAGCTCTTTGCTAATTCTTTTTTTCCGTATTCGTTTGCGTTGTCCGTGATGAGCTAACATATTTTTTCTATTTTTAATTTTTTAAATTTAATTGCGCCAAATAAGACACCTTCAGATACAGTGTAATTTTAGCCAGCTACAGTGCAATTTCAGCCATAAACCACTATTTTTTCAGCTCAACCAAGTGGGGCCTTAAGGTGGTGCAAAAGCTGCACTGTTTTCTTTGAGAAATGGCTTGCAAAAGCCATATTGTTTGATTCCACTTTCAGTTTTCAAAGATAGGAGTCGGAAGTGGAAGCCAATTCAAAAGCTATTTATTTGATTGTGCTAGTGATCCAACAGGGAGCTGGACCTGCATGTGTGCTGCAAAAGAGGCCGTCCTATCCTTGCCCTATTTTTGCTCGTTGGCATTTGAATTCCGATGGCCTTCCTCCAATCGCTCTCAAAGAGCGTCCTTTCTTGCCCCATCAATGAGACTCACCCACCTCTGCTTCTCCCCGGCCGGCTCGTTTGCTTCTCTCCCAATCGAGGTGCTCATTTAGGCTTACCAGCTCGAGCTTCTAATCTTTTTCTACTATTATAGGGTCTAATCTTTTTGGCTGGAGATTATGGCTTTTAGCTGCGGTTTGTGCCTTTTGGGCTGTTCGTGTAAGAGATTACAGAGTAATAGAAACTCATGTGCAATTTTTACCGATATAAATGAAGTCAGTACAACATGTACTAAATTAATTAGTAGACCCTATCTTGAAAAGATACTCCGTTTAAAAGCTAGTTAATGTAGAAAAGCCGAAAAACAGTTATTAGAAGTAAAAAAAAAAGGCCCATAGCCTTTTATTTTACTGTAGCTACAGTAGCCTTTTCAGTGTAATTAATTTTTTAAAAAAGGTTATATTATTATGGACAATATAAAAGAATAAGACAAAAAAACAAAAAAGTCTGAAAATATTTTAAAAACTAAAAAGACAAAATTTAAAAGTTAAAAACTAAAAACTAGAAAATTAAAAACTTAAGCTTAAATGAGCAATGTAGTCTCTGCTACATGTTTGCCTTTGAATGGTCAGTCATCTTGCGTGTGCTCTGAAACTGGAAGGACAAGCAAATGATACGAGAGAAGAAACCCAACAGGATACTCCACTTCGTTTGAACGATCAGCTCAATTATTATCAATAGAGTAAAGTCCATTACCGGTCTTTAAACTTTTTATGTTGTGTCATTCCGGTCCATAGACTTTCAAAGTGTGTCATCCCGATCCTTAAACTTTCAAACTGTGGCAATATCTATGTAGTTGTAGCAGTGAACTTTTTATGCTGTGTCATCCTGGTCCATAGACTTTCAAAAGAAATTGCCACATTTTGAAAGTTTAAGGACCAGGATGACGCACTTTAAAAGTCTATAGACCGGGATAATACAGCATAAAAAGTTTAAGGACCGGTAATGGACTTTACTCTTATCAATACATATTACTAGAATCCATCGCACGTATGGGCCCTGTAGAGCTCCATTATTACTGATCCAAACAGAGCTTTATTATTGCCGATCCAAGCTAAACCCCAGGTGCCTTCGCATCGTACGTACTCAACTCCGCCATTCAAGTCCGGACAAGCGGCACATCGAGCAGTTGGTCACATGGGCTTGCACTTATAATTAGTCGACTGGAGGATCGAGTAGACTAAAGACTAGTGCTTCCTACTGATCCACTGCCGTGCTGCTCTTCGAGGCCCGTTCACAAATACCACCAACGAACAAGCATCATCATCCTTGAACCAAGCTAGCTAGCATCTCTACCCGACTCAACCCCTCTCCTCTGTATATAAGTTTTCACCTGAAGGAATTACATTATTAGTGACAAAATATAGTGGTGAAAGGGCGTTTTCAAATCAGCCTTTGCTTCTGGCTTCTACCTAGAGACATCAAAAGCAGAACTATGCTAGTATTTTGGTTGTTGATTGACATTCAAATATATAGTATTTTAATAATATAATTTTTATAAAAAATTAGTAATGTACTATTTGACCACGTACACATCCAAATGTTGATCGGTATTACAATGATGTGGCCGAAACTGACGTATAAAAACAGAAAACAAGCCGTGTTGCAATGACCGATATTTAGCTAGTCCTTTCTTATTTACAAGCTCAATTATGAGCTTGCAATGCTAACCACGCATCCATCCCAATGATGACATGCCAGCGTTTTGCGTCAAGCTAGCCGTTCACAACGTGATCGATACACGATCGACATGTCATAATGTCACATGCATTGTCTGGCTTCAATAAAGCTTTCGCATCATCGGTTACTAGAGACAGTTTTTTTTACGTACGTTACAAATAGAACTCAAGCAAATTCAAACAGGCTAAGAGCAAGTACAATAATGCTGACTAGGTCACCTCTAACGAAATCTATGTCAGCACAATCCTAAGTGAAAGAGAGAGACAAGAGGAGAGAGAAGCAAGCTGCCCCTTATGCAAGAGATGACCTCTAGCACATCATACGAAGACTTGGAAGCGATGCTAGTTCTTAGGCCAGTCTCAGTGGGGGGTTTCATGTCCCAGTTTCCAACACACCTATATTTTGGAAACAGTGCAGAAGAGTTTCATCCCCATGAAACTCTCTCTACTCCCATGAAACTTTTATCATCTCTCTCTTCATCAATACAGTGCCATGTCATCATATTTAATGCCCATGAAACCCTCATGAAACCCCCACTGAGACTGGCCTTAGAGCAAGTACAATAAGGGTTAGGGTCGCCTCTAGCGAAATATTAAATGTTTGAGTGCTTTAGTAGAGGTAACCTCTAGTCCTCTACTCAACTTATTGTATTAGCTACCTCTACCATAAACCACTTGTACTCTTTTTGTTTATTTGGCTAGTCCTAGAGGTGGCAGCCACCTCTTCTATTAAACTTGCCCTAACTCAAGCAAATTGAAACAGGCTAAGGGTTGTGATCTGTTGTCAGAAAGTGCTTCGATTGAGGTATCCAAAAATCAATGGTTTGATGCCTTGAATATTTTAGGCCTGGTCAAGTATTTAGACGGATGCCGGAGCTGCCATTGTATAAACAAGTCTGGTCCGACCAATAACGCGGTGCAGTTGGTGTAGTACATCGTTCAAAAAAAAATTCGAGTTATGAACGTTGAGATTCGTTATTTCGCAAACAAATATATTTGGTATATTTTATTTCATCCTCTCCAAGTTTGCAGAGCCTGATATCCAAGGAGGAGAGAACCTTGAAGTATTCTTTGATCAGCTGCGGAATATGCATGTGTCAGCCGGACCTTGAGGGCCTACTTCAACCGGCTGTAGCGGTTGATTTTTGCTCAAAATTGCACTATAGAGATTGTTAATCTTTTGAAGTTATTCAATTAAAAAATAAAAAAAAATAAAACACTATTATATCTCCATAGATAGTACAAAAGAATATGAAGAAAAAAGTCAAAATGACCCAAAAAACCAGAACAGCTGAAATTAAAAAGCTGACATGTTCATTGCGACTTCTAACTTTTAGAAGTTGAAAATCAAAACCAAAACTACTTAGAGCATAATCTTAATACCCCCAACAAGTGGAGGCACCGTGGCCAAACCGATACAATTAGGGCTGAAAACGGTCGGAAACGATCGGTAGGAGATCAAATCACTTTCAATTTCACATTATTTTCTCGAAAACGAAATCGATACGATATTGTCGGAAACGAGAACGGCATCGATATTCCGGTAAATTCAAAAATGAAACTATTCGATCAAAAGTGCATCGATAACGATCGGAAATCATGAAAGCGATATCTAAAATACAATAAACACACCAATCTGCACAGCATGACAATAGCTGTATACGTTGACCTAGGTCACATGAAAAATAATACTGTAGTAATGATCCATGTCACAAGAAGCAAGACACATATATTATATAGCAATAAAATGACACGACACAAAGCCACAAACCCACAACCACAATTGACATCATGGATTTAATACAATAATACTTAGTTAGGTCTCACAAGCACACAAAGCTAACAACCACATGACATAGGCATAGTCACAAGCTCACAAACTCGAAAGTACTAGTACACTAAAAACTGAAATACTAAACCAAGTTCTTAGTTCGACACGTGGACAGTTGAACTTAACAAAGGATAGGAAGCACTAGCAGGATGGATAGCTGTTTCTATAGCTGAACCTCCGGCATGTCATCATCATCTGCAAGCACATAATCACCGCCTATTTCTGAAA
>JAYEVI010000117.1:0-63270 GCA_036346575.1 Dendrocalamus sinicus | reverse complement strand
ATGTTCCTCACCGCAGCTCAAGCTCCTCAAACCAGATTGTCAAAGTTTTTGAGGATAAGGCCCCCAACCTTCTCAAATAGTGCAGAGCCAATGGATGTTGATGATTGGCTCCATGCAATTGGAAAGAAGTTGGATATTCTGCAGTGTATTGATCAAGAAAGGGCCTTGTTTGCTTCTCACCAGCTAAATGGACCAGTATCCAAGTGGTGGGATACTTTAACCACTTCTTATGTCAATCTGTAGGCCATTACCTAGAATGAGTTTGTGCAAGGTTTCCGTAAAGCTCATATTCCATCCAGCACCATTACTCTTAAAAAGAAGTTCAGAGCTCTTCGACAAGGAAGCCGCACCGTGAATGAGTATCTACAAAAATTCAACCAACTGGCATACTACGCACCAAAAGATGTAGCTACCGATGAAGCAAAGCAAGAAAGATTCCTAGAAGGCCTGAATGACAACATCTTCGTACAGTTGATATCCAATGACTATGTAGATTTTCATCAGTTGGTGAGCAAGGCTATTCGTCAGGAGGGCAAGTTCGTGGAAATAGAAAACTGGTAAAGAAGAATGGCTACTCAAAAGGTTAAACCTTAAGGTTTTCTTAAGGCCGTAGCACTCCACCATAGACCACCAGCTTTATGCCACACTCCAAAGAACTTCAAGCCACAATCAAGCAACATCAGCCGAGTTAACCATCCACCTTTCCAGCTAATCATCATGATCCTCAAGCGCTCATGTTCCTTCGGTTGGTGGTCAAGTGCGAAAGAGTACCGCTACATCCGATGGAGAGACATATTTCTATTGCAAGGAAACAGGACATTTTGCTAAGTCTTGCACCAAGAAGCTCCAAGCAGCAGCTAATGTTAGTGTATCCGTAAGTCGTAACCAGGACGCAGCTTAAGAAGCCGAGAACTTTATCAAAGGATGTGTGAACCATGTCACCGCTTAAAGAAGCTCAGCTGCACCGTATGTCGACTAGGTATGTTTCTTGTAAACTTCTGCATCACCTTAATTCTTTTTTATTTCAAAGCTTCTCATTCATTTATTTCCAAGGCTTTTATGGTTAAGAATGAGGCAAGAATGGTTCCTCCGGCGATCTTATGGTAGTTCACTCCCTGGAGCGAGAAATGAGAGCAAGCACCACGTGTCCGAAGGTAGAGTTGCTCATAGATGGGACTCTATTTCTAGAGGACCTCATAGTGTTGGAATCCTAGGGTTGGATGTGATTCTTGGAATGAATGGTTAGCCAAGAGCAATGGTTAAATCAATTACGCTAACCGATCCATTACTCTCACCAATGATAAAGGAGTAGAAGTAAACTTCACCCCTAAAGTCCCTAAAAAGGAGTGCGCTCTTAATCAACTTCAAGTTCTAGAAGAAGTACCAGTTGTGTGGGAATACCGGATGTATTTCCGGAAGACTTACTAGGAATGCCACGGATAGGAAAATCAAGTTTATGATTGACTTAGTCCTTGGCACCGCTCTAATTTTAAGAGACCATATCATATGCCACTAATGAGTTAGCTGAATTGAAGAAGCAAATTCACGAATTAGAGGATAAAGGATATGGCTCATCGCCTTAGGAGCACCTATTCTATTCGTCAAGAAAAAGGATGGTAGTATGAGAATGTGCATGGATTAGAGAGCACTCAACGATGTTACCATCAAGAACAAGTACTGTTGCCTAGAATTGATGATCTATTTGATCACTAAAAGGAGCTAGTGTCTTCTAAGATAGACCTAAGATCAGGGTATCACCAGTTGTAAATCCATGCCGAAGGTGTCATCTCAGAATAACCCTAAAAAAACTTAGAGAGTATCAACTTTATGCCAAATCCAGTAAATGTGAATTTTGGCTAAAAGAAGTTGCTTTTCTTGGACATATTGTGACAGCTGAAGGAATTGCACTAGATCCTTCCAAGTAGAAGCAGTCATGGAATGGAAGCACCCTAAGTCAGTAACTGAAGTTAGACGTTTCATTGGACTTGCTGGTTACTATCACCACTTCATAGTAGGATTCTTAGAGTTTGCCAAGCCAATGACTTAGCTTCTGAAGGAGAAAAAGTTTGAATGGACAAAAGCCTGAGAGCAGAGTTTTCAGACTCTTAAGAACAAGCTAGTCTCAGCGCCAGTACTTGTTTTGCCACAGATGCATAAGGATTTTTGAAGTTTTCTATGATGCTTCCCATCAAGGTCTAGGCTGTGTTTTGATGCAAGAAGGCAGAGTGCTAGCCTATGCATCATGCCAACTAAGACCTCATGGGTGCAATTATCCTACTCATGACTTGGAACTAGCAGCTGTAGTGCATGCTCTGATGATCTGGCTCACTATCTCATCCCAGAACCGTTGTAAGTCTACACGGATCACAAAAGTTTGAAATATATCTTAACCCAAGCGTAACTCAAGGCAAAGAAGATGATTAGAGTTGTTAAATGATTATGATATTGGAATTCACTATCATCTAGGCAAAGCGAATGTTGTGGCCAATGCACTAAGCAGAAGTCCTATGCAAATTATGTTTTATCTGAAAAGGACCAGGACCGAATTCGGAGGGAGTCTCTCGCTAAGTCTAAATCGTGGACAAAGGTGTTCTCACAGCTTTAGAGATTCAACCTGCTCTACCTGACAAGATCAAGGAAGCCCAGAAGGTTGATAAGGATATTCAGGAAATTAGGAAGAATATGAGAAGAGGCAAAGCCCCCGGATTTAGTGAAGATGAGCATGGAACCATTTGGTTTGAGAATTGCATCTGTGTACCCAATAATCAAGAGACCAAGAGCATAATTCTACGAGAAGCCCATGAAACCCCATACTCAATTCACCTAGGTCATACCAAGATGTACCAAGACCTTAGAGAAAGATACTGCTGGGTTAGTATGAAAAGAGAAATTACAGAGTTTATTGAAGCTTGTGACACTTGCCAAAGGATCAAAGCAGAAATTAGAAACCTACAGGACTTTTGCAACCCTTGCCAATACCAGATTAGAAGTAGGAAGAAAATGGCATTAATTTCATAACTGGATGTAACATCCTGATTTTCAGAGTATTTTTGAAGCTTTTAAAATAAAATTCACCATTTGAATTTTTTTTCTGAAATTAATTAAAGCTTAAATGAAATTTTATGAATTAAAAGGATTTAATATGAATAATCTGAACATGAACATTTGCCAAAGTTATTTTATTTGAGTTCCTTGTGTCTCAAGGAATTTATTGGATTTTTCTGGATTTTTCTGATTTATTTGCTATTTTCTAGAGCTCAAAAGGATTTAAATGAATTTATGAAAAGAAAAATACCAAAATCCCCAACCGCCGGTGGGCGAAACCCACCCGCCGCCCAACCCGCCTCGGCTCCGCTTGACCAGCGCCGCGCGCCGCCGTGCACGCCGTGCATCCGCGCCGCGCCGCTCCGCTTGGCCTCCCCCGATGATCGCCACGTGGCCGTCATCCGCTGCGCCAGCGCCGCGCCCGCATCTCGGCCGCTGCTCACCGCGCCACCGACAGGTGGGGCCCACTCGCTGTCGTCCCGACCGGACTCGTCTTCCCGTCTCGAAGCCGGACTCGCCGCCGCTGCCGTCCGCCGCGACACCTCGGGTCCGTGTAAAGCCGGCCGCCCCTCGCTTCCAGATCCCGAGCCGCCGCTCTCGCCGCCGCCGCCGAGCCGCCGCCAGCGCTGCCGCCTTCGTCATCTTTGCGCGGCCGTTGCCGCCGGAGCTTCGCCGCCGTCTGCCGCTGCTCCACGCGAAACCGCCGCGCCGTCGCCGTGCCCGCCACCTCCACCTTTGCCGCCGCTCACACCGTCGCCGCCGGCCGCCGCCGCAGACCCGCCGCGCCGCCGCCGCGGGGCGCGCCGCTGCGCCGCCTCGCCGCGCCGCCAAGCGCCCGTGCACGCGCGACGCCAAGATCGACGCCGCGCCCGCGTCCCTTCGCCTTCCGCGCGCCGGCCCATGTGAGCCGTGCGCTGCCTTGTGGGTCCCGCCTGTCGGCCGAGCCGTAGACCCGTGAGCGATCTGGGCCGACGGCCCGGATCGCCCACGCGCCGCACCACGCCGTCCGACGCCCGCCGCCGTGCTCCCGAAGCCATGCACGCAGCCCCACGTCGGCCCTAACGCTATGCGTGTATACGCCACGCCACCGCCACCTCACCCTAGTCGCCTCGTCGGCGAGCCGCCGCGCGCTCTGTTTCGTGCGCCGGGTTCACCGTGACTCAGCCTCCCGTGCGCCGGTCCACAAAGACAGAGTGCACTTTTCAATTTTCCTGATTTTCAGAAAATCCAATTTTCCAAGAGCCCGTTCTCCTCATCCTAGCTCCGATTGATCCGTTCTTTTTCTAAATTCATCTAAAATTGAGCTCTACCTTTTGGTTCAGGTTTGAAAGTTTTGGAGTTCATTTGAATTTTATTTGAATTTATTTTCTCTTTCGTCTCGCTTTCTCTCTCGTTAGATCGCGTGTTCGAGGGAGCGGAAGTTGGATTTGAAGACCAAGAGCCCTCATCTGAGCAAGGCCAAGGCAAGTCGTATTCTTTGATCATGTTGAACCCAGATTTCAATCTATTATGTATTATTTTGTTTCAAATTATCATGCATTGCTATTTATTAATAAAACCTTGTATTGGTAGTTATACTCCTAATTGATTAAATCCTCCATGATAATTTGACTACCATGAATCCATTGACACCTTAGGATTGGGAATTATTTAGTGATAAAATAATAATTGTCACATGGGGTTACGTTAATCGCTTAGCCCGCTTCCTATTAGTTCGGGATCTGTCATCACATGTGGTTAATTAATCGACTTAATGATTTACTTGAACGTGGTGGTTAGCCACGCTTATAAAATTGGTATGTCATGACATGGGTAGTGTCATGGGCATTGGTTATACAAACTTGGCTTTCACTTGGGCGAATGATCGTGTAGTAAAGGGGTGCTTGGATGCACATTGGGATGTGGATGCTTCGCTGGGTAATTGTTAAGGACTTAACTTTGTGCGCCATTGATCCGAGCTTAATCGTGCAAACCACATGTCTAGTATGGGATAGACTGGCATAATAATTTGAGAAGTCTCTACTTTGGTTTTACTACCGATGTTGTGTGGCGCAAGAGGGGCAATTATCGACTAGGTTACCCTACTCGACGGCGAATCCTTAGCGAGTGGGATCGGGTGGAGATGGATCATTGTAAAAGCCTTGTTGTGATTTCCTTAGTGAGGCTAATCACATCGTGTGGGTACAGTTGTGCAACCTCGCAGAGTGTAAAACTATTCGAATAGCCGTGTCCCCTGGTCATGGACAATGCTCGGTGATTTCACACGAGGGGTAGAGTCTTTATGAAAATTTGATTGGTTTGAGATGGGAAGTGAATGGTTAGTTCACTTGTGGTTATATTCAATTCCTTTGATATATTTACTTAGTGTCTGTTGTTAAATATGCTTTTCAATCTATATATTGTATTTACTTCAAATTGTCGCTTCATGCAAAACTAACCTTTCACCATCCATTGTTAAGCTTTGCATATTATATTGCATTCATTTGTTACAAACGACTTGTCGAGTACCAATGTACTCACGGCTTTATGCCCATGTTGCTCGATTGAGGAGGAGGGACCGGATCAGCAGGAGTTGTTAGAAGGAGGCTACTACGAGGACTTCACTGATTAGGACTTCGCTCCCGACGATTGCCCTGTGGGCATGTCGGGTGGCTACTACGCTTAATTTTGGATTTCCGCTGCTAGTTTCTTTAAAGCCCTTCAGGCTAATAATTGTAAGCTTGGCCATAAGGTCGTACTCTGTTGGTTATTAATATAATTTGGATTTCCTTTAGAATATCGTGATGTGGATGATATTTATCTTTGTTTACGCTGTGTGCACTAGCGTGATCCTGGACTAGTGCAGAGTACACAGTAGAGTCCGAATTTGTATATTCGGTCTCGAGCAGATGGTATCGAGCCATATTGATCAGAGGGACGAAAACCTAAGTTAGTCGTTGTCTCAAAATTCAAAACCTATTTTCTAAAGACAAAACAACCAAACCTGATATTTAGCAAATTCTTTACTCTCTTACCTTATTCTTAGGGACTCTTGCCTCTCACCTTAAAATTTCTGCGAAAATGAAAATTTTTAAACTGACTCTTATCTTGTGCCGTGCTGTAGATGTCGCAAAGCAACTATAGCAGTCGAGGATGGAGGAGAGTGCTTGAGTCTTGCTAAGAAGTCTTGGTTTCAAAGAACACCAATGTACAGTTCCATGGATGATGAAGTAAGAGGTACCATTTCACACGGTTGTACTTCACTATCAAGCTTGGAGGTCACGTCGTACACCACGCCTTCAAAGGTTCAAATCGCAAGCAAATGCACGCAAGGCCGTTGCTCAACTCATCGACGGTATAAGATCGGTATGACCAAGTTCATCCAGAATACAAGAGAAAGTATGAACCCGAGGAGTACACTCGCGGACGCCAACACCTCCACCTTCGCCACGCCACCCAGCCGGAGGAAAGGCAACGCATGGCGATGATCGCCGAGAGTACCTTCAACTCGTCATTCCAGCAAAGCGGCGCCTACAATGCGCCCCGCAACCGATGGACGTTCTCTGCGATGCAGAGGAAGAAGAGGAAGATCGCACACCGCACCTCGCCGGACTGAGTGGGAGCGGAAGAGTAGACCGTAGCATAGGATAGCATCGGTTAGGAAGTGGTTTTGTTTGCATTGAGTGTGATGTGAGCTGCGCTTTGCCCTCAAAAGCAATATGTTGCGGTCATATCAAATCTTTTATTGAAGTGATTTATTTGTTCTTTTGTTAGCTTTTCGCTAAGTGATTGTTTAGTTTAGGATTTACCATTAGAATATCCCCTTAGACGAACTTACCACTTATCTTTGCTTTTCCTCTTACCGTAAGCCTGTGAAGCCAGTCCTCAAGCAAGTGATCTTTCTTTCAGATGGTTGATACCCGAGCTCCGCAGACGTGGTCGATGAGTCGATCCCGAGGCGCCAGCAACTCCGAGCAAAGATGCAAACCCAGTGGATGGATCCAACCTTGAGTCAGTTCATGGCAGCCCAGACTCAGTTGATGAACACCATGATGCAGAACATGAACGCCATGATGAATCGACAGAATCAAGACATGGCCATGCCTCCACCAGTTCGCCAGCAGTCCAAGTTTGCAGAATTTATGAGGACAAGGCCTCCTACCTATTCACGGTCTTCTGAGCCACTAGAAGCCGATGACTGGATGCGTTCAGTGGAAAAGAAGCTTAACCTTGCCCAGTGTACAGATCGCGAGAAGGTGTTGTATGCAGCCCATCGGCTGAGGGTGCTGCAATGAGTGGTGGGAAAATTATTGTGCCGCTCACGAGGATCCGAGAGCATCACTTGGGCTGAGTTCGCAGGAGCTTTTCGTCATGCCCATATCCTCGGATGGGGTGATCGAAATGAAGAAGGAAGAATTTCGAGTTGCGTGAGAAGAACATGTCCGTGAGTGAATATCTCAACAAGTTCACTCGGTTGGCCGTTATGCTCCGAAGATGTCGCCACAGATGATGCTCGCGAGAAGAGGTTCAAGAAAGGATTGAACCGAGATTGAAAGTTCAGTAGTGGGACATGATTATGCGGTTTCAAAACATGGTGGACAAAGCAATGCTCATTGAGGAAAGTCATCGCGAGTTGGAAGAATCTCGCAAGAGAAGAATGATGCAGCAAGGATCACAGATGCACCAAGCTCAGAGAGCCCGCTGGTAATTTTCAGCCACTCGAGTTCCTCGTGATCGGGATTCAAAACTCCCGCACTGGCTCCCCGTCGCTTTCTTGGCGCCAAAACCAAATCCAGGGGAAGCCAACAGCAGAGGATTACCAAGCCCATGTCGCAGTCACTTGTTTCAAATGCAATGAGACGGGACATTATGCCAACAAATGCCCGCAAAATACCGCATTGACACCGATTCGCTTTCACCTTGGGAGCCACACCGCACGTACACTGCAGCAGGATCGGGCGCGAGCACCTCAAGGATCAAATCAACCCAACAAAGGATCGCAGACCGTGATGCGTGGCCAGGTGAACCACGTCACCATGGAGGAGGCTCAAGCAGCGCCAGATGTGGTGATTGGTAAGTTCCCGTGAAATTCGCACCGCCACAGTTTTGTTTGATTCTGGAGCTTCACATTCGTTTGTTTCTCGGAGTTTTGCTCTAAAGCATAAGTTGGAAGTCGTTGCACTTGGTTCCATTTTATTGGTTCAATCCCCAGGCTCTGAGATGAGTACAAACCTAGGATGCCCCAAAGTTAGGATAGCCATCCAAGGAGTAGAGTTCTCCGCAGATTTGGTTGTGCTGAATATCCAGTCTTTGGACGTAATTTTGGGTATGGATTGGCTCAAGAAGCATCAAGCAGTATTGGAATGTGGAAGCCGAGCAGTCACTTTGGACGGTCCCGATGGAAGCAAGGTTAGATTTGAAGCCGACATGAAGCAACCAGAAAAAGTGATGGTGTGCCAAAGTAAAGGGATTGCCCTAAATGAAGTACCAGTTGCGGAGAATATCCCGATGTTTTTCCGATGATCTCCCGGATGCCACCAAAAGAGAAGTAGAGTTTGCAATTGAGTTAGCACTGCACCTCACCAATTTCCAAGAGACCTTACCAATGCCCGCAATGAGTTAGCGAGAATTAAAGAAGCAGATACAAGAGTTATTGGATAAAGGGTATGTCGACCAGCACCTCTCCGTGGGGAGCACCAGTATTGTTCGTCAAGAAGAAGGATGGTAGCCAGCGATGTGTGTGGATTACCGAGCTCTCAATGAAGTTACCATCAAGAACAAGTACCGTTGCCCAGGAATTGATGATCTGCTCGATCAATTAAAAGGAGCTGGAGTGTTTTCCAAGATTGATTTGAGATCGGGTATCACCAAATGAGGATTCGACCGAGGACATACCCAAGACACCTTCTCAACTCGTTATGGATTATACGAGTTCACCGTGATGTCCTTTGGCCTAACCAATGCCCCAGCCTACTTTATGTACCTGATGAACAAGGTGTTCATGGACTACTTGGACAAGTTTGTCGTTGTGTTCATTGATGACATTCTGATCTACTCCAAGAATGAGGAGGAGCATGAGGAGCATTTGAGATTGGTATTGCAAAGATTGCGGGAGCACAAGTTGTATGCTAAGTTCAGCAAGTGTGAATTTTGGATGAAGGAAGTTGCCTTTTTGGGTCATGTGTTGACAGCAGAGGGAGTGTCCGTTGACTCAGGGAAAGTACAAGATGTGCTCACCTGGAAGGCACCCACGTCAGTGACCCAGGTCCGAAGCTTCCTAGGAATGGCAGGTTACTATCGGAGATTCATTGAAGGGTTCTCCAGTGTAGCCCGACCCCTTACCCAGCTACTAAAGAAGGAAAAGAAGTTTGAATGGACGCCAGAGTGCGAGAAGAGTTTTCGGAAGTTAAAGGAAAGTCTGACAACAGCACCAGTCTTAATTTTGCCTGACATCAAGAAAGATTTTGAGATTTATTGTGACGCCTCCCGCAAAGGTTTAGGGTGCGTATTGATGCAAGACAAAAGAGTGGTAGCTTATGCATCGCGTCAGTTGAGGCCACATGAGGAGAACTACCCTACGCACGATTTGGAGTTAGCAGCGCCAGTGCATGCCTCGAAAATATGGCGACACTACGATGGGTAACAGATGTGAGATCTACACGGATCATAAGAGCTTGAAGTATATCTTCACCCAATCGGACCTTAACCTAAGACAAAGAAGATGGTTGGAGTTGATAAAGGACTATGACATTGGAATCCACTATCACCCGGGAAAGCCAACGTAGTGGCGTATGCGTTGAGCAGAAGGTATATTGCAACACAATTATGGTCAAGGAGAGTCAACCAAAGATTGCACGAGGAATTCCAAAAGCTCGGTTTGGAGTTGGTTGAAGAAGGGATGTTGGCGCTTTGGACTTGCAAACCACCTTGGATAGTCGATTCGTCAAGCGCAACCGGAGGATGAAAATATCCAATGGATCAAGGTTGGATTGAAGGAAGGAAAAGCGACAGTTTTGTGGAGGATGATCGGGTATCATATGGTACAAGAAGCGATTGTGCGTGCCCAATAAGGAAGAGTTAAAGCAATTGTTGCTTAAAGAGGCACACGAGTCATTATATTCAATTCATCCAGCAGTACCAAGATGTATCAGACATCAAGGATAAGTCTTGGTGGCAGTATGAAGCGAGAAATAGCAGAGTATGTAGCACTATGTGATGTTTGCCAATGAGTGAAAGCGAGCATCAAAGACCCGCAGGATTGTTGCAACCGCTGAAAATTCCCGAGTGGAAGTGGGAAGATGTGGGCATGGATTTCATCACAGGTCTACCCAAGACCAAGGAAGGTTACGACTCGATATGGGTAATTGTGGATCGATTGACAAAGGTAGCCCATTTCCTTCCAGTCAAAACCACATATTCGGAGATAAGTTGGCGAATTGTATATGTCCGCACTGTGAGTCTCCATGGAGTTCCTAAGAGGATTGTGTCGGATCGTGGATCGCAGTTCACTTCACGATTTTGGAGTAGTTTCCACGAAGCGATGGGTACTCATCTGAATTTCAGCACAGCCTATCACCCACAGACCGATGGTCAGACAGAGCGTGTAAATCAAATCCTAGAGGATATGCTGAGAGCATGTGTTTTGGATCACGGAGCTAAGTGGGACAATTGCCTACCTTTTGCAGAATTTTCCTACAACAACAGTTACCAGGCCAGTTTGCAGATGTCACCGTTTGAGGCTTTGTATGGTCGGAAGTGTAGGACCCCTCTCAATTGGAAAGAAACAGGAGAAAGGCAAATTTTTGGGCCAGAGTGTTTGCAAGAAGCCGAAGAAAAAGTGCGCTTGATTCAAGAAAGGCTGAAAGCAGCTCAAGCCAGGCAAAAGAGTTATGCTGATACTCGCCGAAGAGATTTAAGCTTTGAGCCCAATGATTATGTGTATCTCAGGATCACACCTTTCAAAGGTGTTAAGCGTTTTCAAATGAAGGAAAGCTAGCACCAAGGTATGTGGGGCCATTCAAGATTTTGAAGCGCAAGGGAGAAGTTGCCTATCACCGGAGCTACCGAGAACTTGAGCGGGATACACGATGTTTTTCATGTGTCTCAATTGAAGAAGTGCTTGCGAAAGTGCCGAGGAAGCAAAGTTGGTTGAGGTGTGGATCTCCGGAGGATCTGTCCTATAAAGAGCATCCCATCAAAATCTTGGAAGTGTCGAGCGAGTCACTAGAAGAAGAGTCGTTCGCTTTTGCAAAGTTCGGTGGAGCAATCATTCGAGGAGGAAGCAACTCGGGAAAGCGAGGAGGATCTCAAAGCGGAGTTTCCAAACCTATTCTTTAGAGAGCCGAATCTCGGGTCGAGATTCCGTTTAAGGGGAGGTTTGTAACATCCTGATTTTCGAGTATTTTGAAGCTTTTAAAATAAAATTCACCATTTGAATTTTTTTCTGAAATTAATTAAAGCTTAAATGAAATTTTATGAATTAAAAGGATTTAATATGAATAATCTGAACATGAACATTTGCCAAAGTTATTTTATTTGAGTTCCTTGTGTCTCAAGGAATTTATTGGATTTTTCTGGATTTTTCTGGATTTATTTGCTATTTTCTAGAGCTCAAAAGGATTTAAATGAATTTATGAAAAGAAAATACCAAAATCCCCAACCGCCAAGGCCGAAACCCACCCGCCGCCCAACCCGCCTCGGCTCACTTGCCCCAGTGCGCCGCGCGCCGTGCCACGCGCCGCATCATCGCGCCCGCGCCGCTCCGCTTTGCCTCCCGATGATCGCCACGTGGCCGCCATCCGCGCGCAGCGCCGCGCCCGCATCTCGGCCGCTGCTCACCCACGCCACCGGCGGTGGGGCCCCACTGTCCGGTCGTCCCGACCGGACTCGTCTTCCGTCTCCGGCCGGACTCGCGCCGCCGCCGCCTCCCGTCGCGGACACCTCGGGTCCGTGTATAAAGCCGCCGCCCCTCGGCTTCGCATCCCGAGCCGCCGCTCGCCGCCCGCCCTTCGCGGAGCCGCCCGCCGCCGCGCGCCTCGTCATCTTTGCGCGGCCGTTGCCGCGAGCTTCGCCGCCCCGTCTGCTGCTCGCCACCGCCGGTGAGCCCCGCTGCCGTCGTCCCGCCACCTCGCCGCCGCCGTCACCCGTCGCCGGCCACCGCCGCGCCGAACCCGCCGCCGCGCCGGCGCGACGCGCCGCGCGCGCCGCCGCCGCCAAGGCCAAGCGCCTCGCGCCGTGCACGCGCGACGCCAAGATCGACGCCGCGCCCGCGCCCTTCGCCTTCCGTGCGCCGGTCCATGTGAGCCGTGCGCGCCTTGTGGGTCCCGCCCGGCCCGAGCCAGACCCGTGAGCGATCTGGGCCGACGGCCCGGATGCGTCCACGCGGCCGCACCACAGCCGTCCGATCGCCCCGCCGCTGTGCTCCCGAGCTGCCACGCAAGCCGGGCCACGTCAGCCCTAACGCTTGCGTGTCTGCCACGCCAGCTGCCACCTCAGCCCTAGTCGCCGCGCAAGAGCCGCGCCCCCGCACTGCTTTCGTGCGCGGGTTCACCGTGAGACTCAGCCTCCGTGCGCCGGTCCACAAAGACAGCTGCACTTTTCCAATTTTCCCGATTTTCAGAAAATCCAATTTTCCAAGAGCCCGTTCTCCCTCATCCTAGCTCCGATTGATCCCGTTCTTTTTTCTAAATTCATCTAAAATTGAGCTCTACCTTTTGGTTCAGGTTTGAAAGTTTTTGGAGTTCATTTGAATTTTATTTGAATTTATTTTCTCTTTCGTCTCGCTTTCTCTCGTTAGATCGCGTGTTCGAGGGAGCGGAAGTTGGATTTGAAGACCAAGAGCCCTCATCTGAGCAAGGCCAAGGCAAGTCGTATTCTTTGATCATGTTGAACCCAGATTTCAATCTATTATGTATTATTTTGTTTCAAATTATCATGCATTGCTATTTATTAATAAAACCTTGTATTGGTAGTTATACTCCTAATTGATTAAATCCCTCCATGATAATTTGACTACCATGAATCCATTGACACCTTAGGATTGGGAATTATTTAGTGATAAAATAATAATTGTCACATGGGGTTACGTTCGACTGCTTAGCCTGCTTCCTATTAGTTCGCTGGGATCTGTCATCACATGTGGTTAATTAATCCTGACTTAATGATTTACTTGAACGTGGTGGTTAGCCACAGTTATAAAATTGGTATGTCATGACATGGGTAGTGTCATGGGCATTGGTTATACAAACTTGGCTTTCACTTGGGCGAATGATCGTGCGGTAAAGGGGGTGCTGGATGCACATTGGGATGTGGATGCTTCACTGGGTAATTGTTAAGGACTTAACTTTGTGCGCCATTGATCCGAGCTTAATCGCAAACCACATGTCTAGTATGGGATAGACTGGCATAATAATTTGAGAAGTCTCTACTTTGGTTTTACTACGATGTTGTGTGGCGCAAGAGGGGCAATTATCGACTAGGGGTTACCCTACTCGACTACGAATCCTTAGCGAGTGGGATCGGGTGGAGATGGATCATTGTAAAAGCCTTGTTGTGATTTCCTTAAGCTGAGACTAATCACATCGTGTGGGTACAGTTGTGCAACCTCTGCAGAGTGTAAAACTATTCGAATAGCCGTGTCCCGGTCATGGACAATGCTCGGTGATTTCACACGAGGTAGAGTCTTTATGAAAATTTGATTGGTTTGAGATGGGAAGTGAATGGTTAGTTCACTTGTGGTTATATTCAATTCCTTTGATATATTTACTTAGTGTCCATTGTTAAATATGCTTTTCAATCTATATATTGTATTTACTTCAAATTGTCGCTTCATGCAAAACTAACCTTTCAGCCATCCATTGTTAAGCTTTGCATATTATATTGCATTCATTTGTTACAAACGACTTGCTGAGTACCAATGTACTCACGGCTTTATGCCCATGTTGCTCAGTTGAGGAGGAGGGACCAGATCAGCAGGAGTTGTTAGAAGGAGGCTACTACGAGGACTTCACGGATTAGGACTTCGCTCCCCAGTCGATTGCCTGTGGGCATGTCGGGTGGCTACTACGCTTAATTTTGGATTTCCGCTGCTAGTTTCTTTAAAGCCCTTCAGGCTAATAATTGTAAGCTTGGCCATAAGGTCGTACTCTGTTGGTTATTAATATAATTTGGATTTCCTTTAGAATATCGTGATGTGGATGATATTTATCTTTGTTTACGCTGTGTGCACTAGCGTGATCCTGGACTAGTGCAGAGTACACAGTAGAGTCCGAATTTGTATATTCGGGTCTCGACACTGGACTTCCCAGAACCCAATCCAGTTATGACTCCATTTGGGTAGTAATCGACCGACTGACTAAAGTAGCTCATTTCATATCTGTCAAGACTACTTACTATGGAAGTAAGTTAGCTGAGCTATATATGTCCAGAATCACATGCTTACATGGAGTTCCTAGAAAGTTAGTATCATACAGAGGTAGTTAGTTCACCTCCTGCTTTTGGCAGAAACTTCATGAAGAGTAAGGGAGTAATCTTAACTTCAGTACAACTTATCATCCCAGACAGATGGGCAAACAGAACGAGTCAACCATGTACTAGAGGATATGTTGAGAGCTTGCGCTCTGGATTTGGAAACTGTTGGGATCATTCTTTACCCTATACTGAGTTCTCATACAACAATAGTTATCAGGCCAGCCTACAGATGGCACCTTTTGAAGCACTGTATGGCAGGAAGTGCAAAATGCCTTTACTCCGGGTATAGCCAGGAAAATTTCAAGATACTAGACCAAACTTACTTCATGATGCTGAAGAAAAGTAAGAAAATTCAAGGACGGAATGAAAATAGCCCAATCTCGACAGAAAAGTTATGCTAACAATCGTTGTCGAGACTTGACCTTTGAGGTTGGAGACTATGTTTATCTCAGAGTATCTCCGCTCAGAGGAGTAAAAAGGTTCTAGACAAGAGGAAGCTTGCACTGAGATATGTGGGACCATTCAAGATCTTAAGTTGGAAAGGAGAAGTTGCATATCAGTTGGAGTTTCCACCAAGCATGTCAGGAGTGCACAACATCTTCCACGTCTCTCAGTTGAAAAAATGTCTCCGAGTACCCGTAGAGCAAGTAGCACTAGAAACTCTGGATCTTCAAGAAGATCTCACCTACCAAGAACAACCAATTAAGATTCTCGAGACAGTAGAGTGCTAGACTAGGTGAAGGACCATCAGATTTTGTAGAGTTCAGTGGAGCAATCACACGGAAGATGAAGTAACCTAGGAACGAGAGGAAGACCTGAAAGCCAACCATCCCTATCTCTTTGCTAGCTAGTTCAAATCTCGAGGATGAGATTTCTTTTAAGGGGTAAGTTTGTAACATCCCAAAATTTTATTTGTATTTTATTTGATTCATTGAAATTTATTTGGTTTTATCTAGATTTTACCCCAAGTCTTAAGCAGAAAAATTAAATTGTTTATCTCCCTAAAAGCCAAAAAATAGTTGATTTTATTTTCCCTGAGTTATCTTGGAGTTATTTGCTCAGTGTTTTTAAAGTTGCTTAGTTTTGTTGAAAAGTAAAAGTTAATTTAAGAATTTAACTCTTCCTGGGACGACTCGTGTGTGGCTCTGATTGCCCTTGACCGCATCCTGTGGCGTTCATCCGTCACTCACCCTCTCTCCTTCACTCTCCTCTTGCCGACCAGTGGGCCCTGTCATCTCTTCCCCTATCTATCTTCTTTCCACACCCAGTCGCCATTAGCACTGATTAGGAGCTCGTGTCCGTGGTCTCCGCCCATTCTTCTTCCCATGCGAGTGCATTACCACATCTTTAAAACCCCGCTAAAACCAAAGCAACGCGTTGCGCTCAATCGCTTTAACTTTGGTGAGCCACCCTAGGCTTTCCCCTTCCCCCAAACTATATAAAGGAGCCTTCAGCACCAGTGCATCCCATGCCACTCCCATTTCTTCTCTTGAGCACCCGAGTGCCTCTCATCAGTAAGCTCGTCGAGTGGTCTTCCCTCAGCTGAGCATCTTCACCACTAGAAGTGCCATCGCACCAAGAGTCGACCACCACCACCTCCTCCTCCACGCCACTGACTGCCTCCATTTGTCTTCAGCCTCTGCACGAGGTATAAAAGAACCCCTGACATCTCATCTCTCTTGCACCCTTTCGACCATGTTCGACCACGGTCACTCTCGACTGCAACCATGCACTACCTGCATTTTAAGTTTTTACAGAAATAGCCTCCAGCCGCCCAATCATTGGGCGACTAGTCCCTCTCGCCCAAGGGTTGAGCGACATGCAGGGCAGCCGCCCAACTGTTCAGTGACACTTCTTTGACCACGTTGTTCATTTCGACCACGATGTATGATGTTTTGACCACGTTGTATGATGTTTTGACCACAATATATGATGTTTCGACCACGTTGTTCACTTCGACCACTCACTAGTCTTCGACCATAATGTATGATGTTTCGACCATGTTGTATGATGTTTTGACCATGATGTACGATGTTTCTACCACGTTGTTCACTTCGACCATTCACTAGTCTTTGACCACAATGTATGATCTCACTAACCTTCAACTACGTTGTGTCGATCACATTGCTTTGACCACACTGGTCGACCACGTCGGTTCGACCATGTACTTGTCGCCCAATGGTAGAGCTACTGCTTGCCTATCGCTCTGCCGTTGAGTGACAGGCTATGCTATTTCTGTAAAAAATTAAAACACGGGTATATTTCTATATTTTTGAATTAAAAATGGATTATTTTTTAAAAAAACTCATAGTTGAAGTGTGTGGTCATGGCGTTGTGGTCAAACAACACTGGTGACGTGTGCAAGAGTCATGTTTGAAGGTGAGGCTGGTAAAACCGGATCGCGGGTAGTTGTCAGAGTCCGAGTCTTGTGGGTGTAGTGGGTGAGTGGCCTGCATGTGCGGCCCGGCATGTCTATTTAAGCCATGTAATTTGCTGAGCAAACAGAGCCAAGAATATCAGAGAAAAACACAGAAAAGATGTGAGCAGTTAGCGCCCCAATCTCGTGCCTTAGTTCTTTTGTGTTCGTCTTGTTATTAGCTCGTCATCTCGTTCCCATCTCTCGCAAACGAAGCACGAGCGTATTTGTATGCGTCAGTCCACCATGAAAGCGTGCGTTTAGAGACTCGTTCCAACACACTCTGGTCGGGTTACGACCGTTCTGGTCGGATATGACCACTGCCTCTAGTCTTTTTGACCACTTTTGCTTTCAACCGCACCCACTTACGACCACAGTCGCTCACGACCACTATAGTCTCCGACCACTTCGAGCACTTTGACTGCCACTGACCTTCGACCATGACCATGGTTTTTGTCCACGTGCTGTCCTGAGGATGGATTTCCATCGTTTCTCAAATGGTGGACCTCGTCGCCCAATTAAGGTACACACCTATGACGAGGAGGAGTTGTGAGTGCTTTTGGTGCATTGGTTGGTTTTCATCTTGGTGCTCTCGAGTAAGGCATTCACCGTTTTTTGGCACTCATTTTACTTGTTGAGTTTTCCACTTGCGGTATGCCTCCAGATCGATTTCCTTGCATGAACCATCCATTGCATCATGCTAACTTGCATACTTCTATTGTGAGTGTGTCAAAATCTTGGGTTTCCAAATACATGCTTACTAACCCTTCGGGATCCAAGACTCAAGCACTTTGTTCTTATCATTTGTAGGTGTCAATACGCGAAATGGAGAACATGTACTTGATTGAGTTATAGCCTTTTCCTTCATCACATGATTAGAACACTTGTTGGTTCTCCACTTCCTTTGATGGCCTCTAAGAGGCATATGCTTTCACGTTTGGCGTTTCCACCTACTTTGTAAGCTATTAGATATCCTCATGCTCTTATATTCATGTATTAATCATAATTAGCATGTTGTGCTTGTCTATGTACTCACTTGTACCATATTGGCATGTTTTACTCTTGATACCTTCTTGTCATGCCTTTATGTGTTTATTGCTTAGGTATCCATGTGTCATGATTATATGTGTTAGTTTATTGGATACTTAAGCTTTGACTTGACTTCATAAGCATAAGTGTCTTGTAGAATGTGTGTTTAGAAGGCAAGTATCATCATGACTTTGTGCCTTGTTGTATCTAGCATGGTTTATTGCTTACATCTTGCTCCTTATGTCCATTCATTATTATTTATACATGTAGCATACTTATCCATAATTTTGGTTTGTCATGATATACGCCTACATGATGTATGCTTGTTTATGGACATTTTGAGTTTGATTATATCTTTGATAGTTGTCTATGTCATGATGCTATATTTATTCATGCCTTCTTATCCTTTTTTGGTTCATGTGTACATGCTTATACTTGTATCCATGCTAGCATATGCTTCTGTGACTTTTCCTTGTCACCTGTTATGTATTTATGGTTGTGATTCATTGAAATGCATGTATATCTTGATCTTATTCATTTCTGTTCTGGCATGAAATAGTCCGTATGACATCTTGGTAGCTTTAGATTGTGCTTATGCTTAGATATCATGAGAATTGTGGTTAGTTTGCAAGATTTTTCTAGAATTGGGTTGCATTAGGCTTGTTGTTCTAGATGCTTTGATGATGGCTAGATTGAGCTTGTGTGGGGGTGTGTTCTCATGTGTTCTTTATCACTAGTACTTGTGATGCTACTTTTGTTGTCATATGTCTCAGTACTGGATCCATGCTTGTATATCATTTACCCCAGTACTAGGACACTAGTTGTTCCTGTGTTTAAGTTACAGGTTGTGGATATGAGAGGGAGACCATGTGGGTTATGATTGATGTTATGGGTCTCTCACCTCCCATGAGCTTCTTGATTTCACGATGCAACTTCAGTCAGCCTTCATCACATCAACTACACCACACCACTGAGCGATGTGACAAAAGTTTGCTCCCTTGTGATCTTCAGTTTCTTGCCTTCCACCACTTGGTTTCGCATAATATTCCTATTCTAGTGGTAGAAAGGGTCAGATTCGATAGATAGGAGCCAACTCTAGGTAATGTTGTCTCAGTCACACCTCTCATCCAAATGGTTCTCTAGGATTATTTACTGCCTAGTTGAGCTTTGGTTCTCTAGAATTATCTGATACCTAGTCTAAACTTTCTTCTTGGCCACTAGTGTCTTGTGCTTTGACAGCTATTGTGTTTTTTTGCTCCGTGGTATGGAGTTATAGGCTAGAGACCATGAGGGATGGGTGTGTTTGGGAGTCATCTCGTTGAGTTTGAACCCTCTTTTTCTGGATTTTACGTCTAATTTCTTGATTCTTCTCAATTTGCCTTCTTTAGGGGGAGTTGGAGCTTCTCTTTCTTTTCGGGCTACTTTTCAGGAGGAGCTTACTTGTTGTGCATTCATTTGTGTAATATTGCACTGTATATACATGAATGCATGTACAAATCATGGAGCCTTGACTATTATCCTTATGTAACATGACATCATACTTTACATCTTGCCATGTCTTATGATATCTTGCTAGATTTATCATGTCCTTCTATGTGTTGCTTAGCTTTTACCATGTTAGCTTAATTAAATGTGAACAATTTGAATTAAATCATGTCTTGTTCCTCTTATGATTCATGCCATGTCAAATAAGCTGAGTTGAGTCTTGAATCTGAATTGAGTTTTAGATTGAGCTATGCTAGTTCGTTAGTGAAGCATGAGTTAGTATTAACTCTTTGCTCTTGAACTAAGTCAAGAAAATGCAAAAAGATCTCTTTTGTGCGAAAAACTGATCTCACCAATCCTCTCTCATGAGATGGCTTGCCATTGTACTAGGCATAAACTTAGGGGGGGTTTGGATGACTAAGATCATTTCCTTAAGCTTCTTGCTTGGAGTGGTTGCATAAGGCTTGAGATCTAGCATGTGGCTAAGAAAACAAAATCTTGTTGAAAATGGTTGAAACCAACCATGAATTTCTAAAAATGCCAAATGTGCTAAAATTGCTCAATTATAAGTGATATCAAGAACTTGAACAAATGTTTTATTTTTGAACTTGTAGCATTCTAAATTGACTCAATTATAGCTTCTTGGTTCCACTTAGAATATTGACATGACTTGACTCATTTTTGGATACCTTTAACTAGAATATGATCTTGTGTGACGTGACATGTTAAACAATCCATTTAATTTTAGATTATGACTTATTTGGCTTTAGCTTGGTAATACATGGTTTGTCATGATCTAGATAGCACTTTCACCTTCTATGGTTTGGTGTAATATTTGGAAAGTCACTTTGGATAATGTTCATGTCTCCTAATGCTTAAAATGAATCAAATACAGTCACTCTATTTCATTCATGCTCTATTTTCTTTCATGCATCTTGATGACTCTATTGCCAAAAGGGGGAGAATGATAGAGAAAAAGGTATTAAGGGTGCAAAAGGCATTAAAGGGGGAGAATGCTTGGTCATCTTGCTATAAGAATGGTCATGGCGAGCAATTGCTCTTTTCTTTGGACCATGAGCAAGATTGGGCTTTTGTGAGGTTTTAGGTGTGTTTGGAGCTTTTGTAGAAAACTTGCTCTTTCTTACTGTTTGCTCCATTTCACACTTTGTCAACATGGTCATGAGCTCCTTCTTCACTTCTTTTAGACCATGTTTGGTTTTTTTGTAACTTTCTGCTTTTCTTTTCAAAAACAAACACATCTTTATGCCTTTTCTGTGTTTGTCAATATACTCATCAAGGGGGAGATTGTGAGACCATGTGGAGGTCACCCCATGGTTGTGATGAGTAATTGACCTTTGCATTAGAGTGTGTGTAGAGGTTGAGTTTGATTTTTGAGGTTTCTGCAGAAGTTTACTTTCTACAACTTTGCTCTCAATGACTTTCAGCTCTACGACTTCTGTTTTTCGACTTGGTGGTCACAGTGCCCTTACGACTTTGTGGTCACAGGTGCTTTTACGACTTGGTGGTCATAGATGCTTTTACAACTTGGTGGTCGCAGTTGCACTTACGACTTTGTGGTCGCAGGTGCTTTTACAACTTGGTGGTCAGCACGAGTTTTTACGACTTGATAGTCGTAGCTTCTACTAGTGATGATCGGCAATGAAGCCCGGTGATTGATAGTCGAGCCTCACGCATCAACGGACGTAGGCTGTCGTGCTCGATAGTCATAGCGATCGGGTGCAGAAGTCGAAGCCTGTGTAATCGGTGATCATGGCTATCGGTTGTGGTAATCATAGGTCGTAGTGGCTTGGTTGGGTAAGTCGTAGCCAAAGTAAGCGATTATCGAGGGACCGCTGCGATAGTCGTATCATTCAGAAACGATGGTCGTAGCATCTGCTGCATGGTCGTAGCGACCTGTGTGATGGTCGTAGCAGTCTACTATGTGGTCGTAGGCTACTGGAAGGATCTCATGGGCTACGAGTACTTCTTTTCTTGTGCATTTGAGTACTTGTAAGTCATATTAGACCAGTCTTTGTGCTGAGTTTGTATACTAGAATTTTTGGTGTTTTGGTCAGGGTTGACCAGGGTGTTTGTTGCCTTGTGCACATGAGGTTACTATCTGGTTCTAGGATTAGAATCAGTATTTTGGGTGCATTCATTTTGTTTGTGTTAATGGATGATCTTTATGTATGGTGCGATGCTACGTGATGGTTTGCCTGTTGGTGTTGGTTGCAAGACTTCGGAGCTAGGTCATGGTGAGGTGTGGAAGGACCGGGACTAGGCATAGGGATGTGTTGAGGTCCAGAACGGTCAAGGAGACGCCGAAGATGATCGAGGCTGATGAGGTGGTTGCAAGCGGACAACGAGGAACCGGAGCGAGAGCTACCTTAGGTGAACATGACGGGCAACGGTGAGGTGGACCGGGACTAGGCTCGTGGAGGAGTTGAGGTCCGACGGTCAAGGATGCTAGGTGCCGCCACGCCGCAAGGAAAGGACGAGTGCACCAAGTGACTTGGGTCGCTTGCAAGCAAGGACGGCCGGTGGGATCCGGACGTGTGAGAGGCTTGACAAGTCATTAGGGCCACATGTAAGCCACTTTGAGAAGTGTGCGTGAGTAAAACCTCGTGTTAGGTGGGGTTAACGGGTTATCTCGATTTGGACTAATGGTTGGATCCATTAGGTCTATGGTTCACTTAAGAGACTATAAAAAGGGAGGAAGGCAAGAGTTAGGGTTGAGGCGGTGGGCTTAGCCTTGGTGGTCGCGCCTCCCTCCCATGGGAGTTAGGTTAGAGAGTGAGTTGGCTCTAGGCTTAGAGCTTGGTCCTCCTAAGGGAGTGGTCAGAAACCAATCATCCGAGCAATACATCAATCTTCGACTACGTGTTTCGTGTGTCTCTTCTCTCGCTTCAGCTTGCTCGGCTTCAATTTGCTTCTTCCTCTACGCTCTTCGCTCGCTCCTCTCTTCTTGATCCAAGGTGTTCTTGGTTAGATCTTGATGTTGTTATGAATCACAATGACATGTGGGATTGTACTCCAAGCCATCTTGGTTATCCTTGACCCACGAGTGGTTTTGATTGTCTTCTTATTCTCTCGGATTCGGTTTTGGGCGTTCTCGGTGAAATCTCGTGAAGCTCTCATTTTGGTTGCTAAGTTTTCAATTAAAGATCAGAGCAACCTCCTGAGACCCTAACCATGTTGTGTGCAAAGTTTCATGGCCAGTTGAACTCTTAATCAAAAGTTACTTGGATTCTGGATCTTGTGGTCGTGCGCCGCACTAGCTTCCTTTGTTCTTCCAAGTCCGTTACGACCACGCTCAAGTTTCGACCGCTTCTCTATGCTTAACGCCATGCCCAAGTTTCGATCGTTGATTTTTTGTTCTAAACTGAAATAGACGTGATGTTTACGGTCTGAAATCTCGATCACCTTTACGATCACATTGGCTTAGTCCACGATCGAGTTCCAGTTCGTTTCACTCTGTCTTCAACTGCATTCGGTCTTTCGACTACTTCACGTGTTTTCGACCACATCGCTTGCTTAACCACATGTTGGTTTATGACTACATTGGTTCCGACTTCGCTGATCTTTTGGTTGCGATCGTTTCACCATTCCATTGGCTTACAACCACGCCGGTTCCGATCGCACTCCATCTTCGATCACGATGGTTTTGGTATTGGTGGTTATCGACTGCAGTGACTTCTGTTCGGTAGTCGATTTCTGACCAAGCTGTACTTCACTCAAGTAGTCGAATTTACGACCACCGCGTGCTATCGACCATGTTGTAAGTTTCGATCACGCTGCCGCTCTTGATTTGATTTCTCCGATGCTGCCGCTATCGTGACATGCGGGATTGTGCTCAAAGCCATTTTCGCTATTCTCTTCCCACGAGCAAAGTCTGCGCGATCGCTCTTATTTTCAGATCCGTGGTCGTGCGCCTCCTCCGGTACTTATAGTCATTTACGACCATGTCTATTTTCATTCGCTCAATGGTCGAGATCTCTCAATCACAACTGATATATTACGACCATGTATCGGTTTTCGATTGCACATATTTTCTATCTGTACTTTGGTCATCGATCACGGTGGTGTCGACCACACATTCGCCTTCGACCACCTAGTTTGCGATCACGCTGCCTTTGCGTGTAATTATGTTGTAGAGTATTCTATTGGAAGGGGTTGCGCTTGTAGAAATAAATGGCTACAGAGGGGGTGAATGTCGATCTTTAAAACCTAACAAGTATCTTCTTGTCCAATAGCTATGTGAGCTATGAAGGAGGAAGACCAAGGAACACAAGAAGACACCGCAGCAGGAAAACACAACTCCGCAGACCAGCAATCGAGAAAATCAATTCGGAAAATTCGGCCTCAAGCGGTAGTACCGAGTGCTATCCATGGTAGTACCGCTTGAGCGGTAGTACCGGGTTAGTACCGCACAAGCAAGAAAAGGTAAACGCTGGCTCAGAAATCTGTCATGGTAGTACCGAGAGAACCAAGCGGTAGTACCGCAGCTCGGGCGATAGTACCGCACAACAGGCAGACAGCAGGGTTTCAGGCTGAAAGAAATGGAACTTCGGATTTTTGGCTAATATGAGGGATTGCTCTCAATCTCTTTGATCCAAAGCCTTACTACAACGTACCAAATAGTAAGGGGACCCCGAGAAACATGAGAAGCAAACCGAGAAACAGGAATTTCAGATTATGGAGTAAAATCTGAATTCTTGCACGACCGAGCTAAAAATCAAATTGCTTCCAAACCTTTGATCCTATGGCCAAGAGATTTTGTATAAATGTTAGCAACAGCCATAGGACTCTCCAAGCCAAATCTCAGCCCAACTTGCAAAGGGAAACAAGAAATGCTCAAAAACCCTAGAAGGGCAAAAGAAGAACAGAGCAACCCAAAATGCCAAATCTGAGATTAAAAGGGGTTAGCTCTAGGAAACTTGATCAAATGATCTTGAGGCACTATCCAATCAAAGAGCAACCCATTTTGGGCCTTCCAAAAAACACGAACTCAAAACACGTAAAATCAAGAAATTGTTTAAAAGGGAAGAACGAGGAATAGAGAGCACGGAGGAGATATAAACTTCAGATTTTCATTCCAATTAAACAAAAGGTACAAAGAACTACGTCCCCATACGCATTACCCTGGGGCTTCTCCCCCTTCTCCACAATCACATTACAAGCACAATGTGGCTTCTCTAGAAGGTCCTTAGTTAGCTTCACATATTTCTCATCCAATGCAATCAAGTCAGATTTTAATTTGTTACAATTAATGCATGGTGAGCTAACAGGGTCTTTAGAAGCAAACTGAGCCAACTTCCTATCATGATCAATCATATCTTGAAATGCTTAGAGACAACTTCAAGTTCAGCAGCTAACTTAGGACAGTTCAAGCATGAATCAATCGGCTCAAGTAAAGAAGCTTGTAGTTCAGAATTTTATGATCCGCCTGCTTTAAGTTCATCTTCAAGTTATTGCAATTTTCACAAGACTCGGCAGATCAAGGAGCATGGCATAAGGTCCTCTAGCAAGAATGTCCTTAACCTCACATGAGGTGGGAGAAGTAGTCTCATCGGTAGTAAGTAGGGTAACAGCCATCCTACTCAACTCTAACTCAGCAAGCGCACTAACATTCTCCACATTAACAATATCAAGCTCGGAGGACACACTATCATGCGAGGTCCTTAGTTTCTCCATGTCACCCAACAGAGCACAAAGATGTATCACAATCATCACGGAGGGAGCAGATGTAAGTGAAGTAAGCTCCCATGATAGTCTATCTACTTCCTTCTCTAACTCAAGACACCTAGCCCTAGCTCTAGCATGAAAACCACCTAGCTTAAGAAAAGCATGATTGAGCTGGTCATAGGTGGGGCATACTCGTCCGAAGTCTGAGTACAGCACGACGCTCGGTCGCCCTCGAGGGTCATGAAGCACATGCCGGAGAAGTCGCCGCCACCCTTGGGGTCTTGGTCACCCGTCCCGTCCGTTGCCGCTCCATCCCTCCACCTCGCCGAGGTCAAGGTCGCCAAAGCGGTGAGGACGCGATGGAATGCCTTCTTGGCTTTGCCAAGGTTGCGAACTTCTTCTTGCCTTGTGTAGGAGCTGGAGGCTTTTGTTGCGGTTCTTGTCGGTGTAGTCGATCTTGCCCAACCGCCGTAGTCGTTCTTGCCCTTCTCCGCCTGGGGCGCTTTGCCCAATGTGGTTGGGGCCACCACACTGAAGCAAATGACGGGTCCTCCTCTTTTCTCGTCCCTCCTCCCTTGTAAGCATGGGAGAATCATCTAGCAAGGAGGGCCGATGCTCATCCGCAGCTGCTCTAACTGATCATCGCTATGTCACAGAGTAGCAAGCGAGAATCCACAAGAGGACTCGGAAGAAGAAAGACCAGAAGCCAACGTGGATCGGTGACTAACGCCATCGATCGTGACTTCGACTTGCGAGAGACAATGTCAATCTCGTGAGTCTTGAGGCGCGAGTATAGCGCATCAAGTGTCAAAGTCAAGAGGTCCGTAGTATCCTTGATGGTAGTCACCTTCATCTCCCAAACACGAAGATCGAGTGCAATGAGCATCCGTCGAGCATTATCCGAGTCGGGTATGTGAGACCGACCGCCGCAGTTACTCGTAATCTTATGAAAATGCGCAAAACACTCATCAAGGGACTCGCCAAGAAGCATTTCAAACTTGTTATAATCTCGCTTGAATCGTCTCGCCGCACCGCCTTTATTTGGGTGGTGCCTCATCGTAAGCATCGAGGTCTTCCAAATATCGGCGGACGAAAGATGAGATATGCGGTCAAACTCGCTACGACTCGCACTCGGATTATGATGTTCCTTGCCTTAGCGCTTGCCTCAACATCATGTATATTTCAGCATTGATGTTCTCATCGGCAGAACAACAAAGCCGACCTTGACCTTGCGCGGATGGCGCACTTCGAGCCCGGATGTAAGTTTCATTCGGCTCTTCCGAAGGGTAGTCAATGCCATCGAAGACAAGCGGCTTGGTCGAGTACTTGTCCATCGCCATGGCTCTTGAGACCGGTTAAGATGTATGAAGAAGAGCTAACCGCTCGATACCAATTGTAGGACCGAAATGGCGACAGAGGGGGTGAATGTCGATCTTTAAAATCCCCCAACAAGTATCTTCTTCTCCAATAGCTATGTGAGCTATGAAGGAGGAAGACCAATGAACACAAGAAGACACCGCAGCAGGAAAACACAACCTGCAGACCAGAATCGAGAAAATCAATTCGGGAAAATTCTGGCCTCAAGCGGTAGTACCGGAGTGCTATCCGCGGTAGTACCGCTTGAGCGGTAGTACCGGGGTTAGTACCGCACAAGCAAGAAAAGGTAAACGCTGAAGCTCAGAAATCTGCTGCTCGCGGTAGTACCGGAGAGAACCAAGCGGTAGTACCGCTGGAGCGGTAGTACTGCAGCTCGGGCGATAGTACCGCACAACATGCGATAAATGAGGTTTCAGTCAAAGAAATGGAACTTCGGATTTTTGGGTAATATGAGGGATTGCTCTCAATCTCTTTGATCCAAAGCCTTACTACAACGTACCAAATAGTAAGGGGACCCTGAGAAACATGAGAAGCAAACCGAGAAACAGGAATTTCAGATTATGGAGTAAAAATCTGAATTCTTGCACGACCCGAGCCAAAAATCAAATTGCTTCCAAACCTTTGATCCTATGGCCAAGAGATTTTGCATAAATGTTAGCAACAGCCATAGGACTCTCCAAGCCAAATCTCAGCCCAACTTGCAAAGGGAAACAAGAAATGCTCAAAAACCCTAGAAGGGCAAAAGAAGAACAGAGCAACCCAAAATGCCAAATCTGAGATTAAAAGGGGTTAGCTCTAGGGAAACTTGATCAAATGATCTTGAGGCACTATCCCATCAAAGAGCAACCCATTTTGGGCCTTCCCAAAGAAACACGAACTCAAAACACAGAAAATCAAGAAATTGTTTAAAAGGGAAGAACGAGGAATAGAGAGCACTGGAGGAGATATAAACTTGATTTTCATTCCAATTAAACAAAAGGTACAAAGAACTACGCCCCATACGCATGGACATTCGGAGGAATGATTACATGACTCTCAAACCAACCTCCCCTCTCAATCCTCAAGAACACCGAGAACTACATGGTTCTTGGGAGGAACACACACACACAGAGTAACGAAGGAGACAACCTCTGTCTCACACACCCACTCTCAACCACTAAAGAGCAAAGAGAGAAACAACCCTCAAAGCCTCTTTTGACTCAAGAAAACCCTAACTCTCTCTAGAATCCATGAGGAGACATGCAGCCCCCTCCTCCTATTTACAGCCCATGGCTAACGGGTCTCCCCCGTTACGCCGGCTAAACCCGAACGGAACCACTTCCACCTGTGCAGCCTTGCGAAATTCCCGCTTCGCCCCTCCTGCACTTTCCGGGAAGCTTCCGCGTTCCTTGTCGTCCACGACTCGCAACCACATCGAATCTCTGCGGTCTTCGACACATCCGACCGTTCTGACCTCGACACCGCCTGTGTCTAGTCCGGTCACCTCGTGTCTCACCACAACTCCGCTTCGACATCCTCGCAGCCACACGCACAAGCAACCACGCCAAATAGCACCGCCGATACATGAAAGCATAAATGCATTAATGAACCAACATTAAGCATGGTAAAGCCTAAACTGTCAAAACACCATAATACACATCCTAATCCGCTTGACCAGAATGACCAAAACCGACCGAGTCCATCGCACCATGCAACGACTGACCAACCACTCAAGCCAAACTCGACTCACCTAAACCACTGTCAATTACTCATCACACACATGGGATCACCACTACATGGTCTCTCAGCAGTTAAGAAGGATCGATCAGGAATTGGGCATGCTGTTCGATCAAGAATTAGGCTTGCTATTGGAGTTTGAAGCAGACAAGCTGTGGTGGCGAGTAGAGATAGAAGACACACAATTTGGTGGGGCAGCTGGTGTGTGAGGAAAGATAAGTTTAAGGTAAGTCATCCGTGGTCCATTGTATGCGTGGGCAAGGTACTATAATACCATATAAACTAATAACTTATTTTGCCGCATAGTTAGCATGTTGATTGATATTAAAATAGAGGTATATGTGCATGAATATATTTCAGAAAAGAGTAACTAATAGAGGAAGAATATAGGCATACAGTTACATGGTGCATGCATGGTGGAGAGTGGTTATATTTCTAGAACCTCAACAGCTTACTATGATCAATGCTTTTCTTCCATCAAAGGTTATACTTCAATTAAGTTTCTCAAATTGTATTTTGTTTAGAACTTCTATTGTCATTTAAATATTAATGATATCTTAAAAATCTAATAACCTATAAAATACATAAATATACTTTTAAATATTTAAATTATATTATTTGATGCCATAAACTTCAAAATAAGTCTAGCCGCTCTAGTTCTACATACATCAACACATTTTTAGGCATCATCTCATCCATAACCCATAATATCTCATGCAACTTCCTATCCATGTCACACTTACACTTTCTATCCATCGAAAAATGAATTGTTCATATAATTGGCACTATAGCCACTTTTTTAAAAAAATTGGTCCCCAAACATCCATTTTGTAAATCTCACCCCACCTACCTAGCTCGACAAATACCTATCGAGCTAGGGAGCTCTGAGGTTGCCTACCGAGCCCCCTACGCGCGTAAAGTCGGTCATCGTGGCATACTTGTTTAGTATTTTAATTAGTGTTAACCGTATTTAATTAGTACTAATTGCAATTAACTAGCGCTAATCATGAGCTTAATTTATCGATGATCAAAATACAAAACAAATATCAAGGTATATAGCAAAAAAAATAGTGTTAGTCGATGACATGAATATTGCAGGAACAAACAAATAGTCATGAGATTGTAGTTATTAGTGTCACGACACACATATCAGCAAGACATCGAGTAGAAAATATAGAAGGCTAGATCAAGTTGTCACTATATAAGTTGTATTCTCTCCTAGGGATAATAGGGCAAGAACTAGAGCTAAACTGATCTAGGTTGTAACTTGCTGAAACAAATCAACAAGTAGAAGAGGTTTTTCTTCTAACGCTAGTCATGGATTCAATGGATCAAAGTACATGTAGCTGATCAATGAGGCACGCTACCTTATCCTAGTTCAAAGATTTTGTTTAACTGTTGTGTTGGTTAGTACTTACTTGTTGCAAAGCTACTAGCTGAATATTCAGAGGCAAGCGCATGCATATATTAAACTGCCAATTATCCTAACATTTTTAAAGTGCATTATTATTATCAGTACCGACCTTCTTCAGATGCTGTCGTTACAAGGCAACTGTAGTTTTGATATTTGGAAGCCTCAAGACGATAAAATAAAATGTAATAATTGGAGGTTTTATAATGGCCAAAGTAACACGGCTTGTATAATTGAATCTTGTGGATAATACTATATAATTAAGTACAGAGCAGTGCTTCTATGCTTTTCTCTAATAAGAGTAGTATTAATCTCGAAACAAATAAAGAGGTAAGTAACATATATCTATCATTCATTATATTTTAAAAATTATGCAAATCACTATTGAGAAAAGTATAGAAGCACATTCCTTAAATACATCATCATATACATGATTAGCGCTTAATTAAGCTCATGATTAGCACTACTTAATTACGATTAGTATTAATTAAAGCACTAACACAAGCATGCACATCGCGGTCGACTTGCTACGCGCAGCCGGCTGGGCAAGTGCCCACCGATTTCGATAGGTCCATAGAAAAAGCGAGCGGTATGTGCTGGGACGGCACGTGTGCACGCATGCAGCCACGCCTGGACGGGCTACGTGACGAGAGGAAGGCACGTATGCGCCGGATTTGCCACGCGGTGGCTTGATCTGGAAAGTTCCTAGTGAATAGTAAAACTAAAAAGGGCATATTCAGAGTATATTTTTTTAGGCCTGACATATGATATTTGTTATGATTTGTTAGTCTAATTTTAGGCTTGACATATGATATTTGTTATGATTTGTTAGTCTAATAAATAATAGTTATTAAAATAATTCAAAGCAAAATCCGGCTAAAAACGGGTTTCATTGCTGTTCACATTGTTTCATTGCATGCCTTCAATTCGGGTCAGATTATAAACGTCAAGAATTGCTGATACTGTGAATCAATGTGTGTTCCTATGCATGAACACACAGTACTGCTACAGGTATTATTCACATCGATCGATATTGACATTTTGCAGGACAACAAATAACACAGCAAGATGTCTGAAAGTAGAAATACCTTGCGTTCATACAAAATCGCGAAAGAAGAATAAACGTGGACTCCTTTTTTTACAGTGTTTTGGGCTAAAGGCCTAAAGCCTCAGCGGAGCAGTATTAAGATCGTCCTTTTCCGAAGGGAGTATCAACATCGTTCTGATCAGAGCGACGGTGTCGCTTCCGCCGCGCCAGCTTCAACACGCAGGCTGTTTTCGCGCCGGTAATGTGATTTTGCACCCTGGTTTTTCATGGAAAACGGGAATGCATTCCAAGTTATTATGGTTTTGCACCCTGGTTCTACATGAAATATGGGAATGCATTTCAAATAACTCATTATGGCATTAGAGATCAGCTAAGAGATGAGCACACTGACAAGGTGTACGAAAGCAAAACTGAGCGCTGAAAAGAGGGTAATTTCCAATATTTCAACAATAGGGTAGATGCGCACACTACTACAGAAAGGCTAATAGTAGACGTCAAATCACAGATAGTTTTGTGAAACCGTCTGTAATGTACACTATTACAGACGGTTTTAATTTGAAGGCCGTCTATGGTATTTGTGGCGGGAAAAAGGAGTATCACGCGGTTCTTACCTCTGAACCGTCTATGATATCGAATATCACTGCACGGTTTTATTAAAAACCGCTCAGATTGCGTCGACTATCACGAGCGGTTGTTGTTAAGAACCGTCAGGAATGTTCACTGACGGTTTTTAACAAGAACGGTCTGTGATGTCCCTTTGTCTGTCATATTCTAGATCAAAGGTTAATATATAAGTACACATTGCTTCTAATAACTTAACTACAGAACTACTGAGACAAGAGATCACAAATTAAAGGCAAATTTATTACAAAAGTCGCACAAGTAAAGAGTTTCCCAGATTGTAATCTTTTGGGCTTCGTACGCTTCTTCTTCGACTTGGGGACTTGGAGGATCAGCCGCTAAATTCTCGAACGCCGCTAAGATTTCCTTGTCCTCGCACTTCCTCCTCCACTGGGCAAATGATCACAGATCCATAATGTCGTAGAGGATAGCATGAAAAGATTTCTCGTAATCTGCTGTATTTGCTTGATCGGCAAGGCTATCCATCGCCTCTAATGCGTGCAGAGCTTCTTCCGCTTTGCGCACATTGTGGAGAAGAACCGTGGTGAGGGCTGTTTCCTTTTCTTGAGCGGCAGCGAGACGCCCGCCGACGGCGGAGGATCGACTCAAGACGGATGCAAGAAAGTCGGGAAGGAGAGCAGAGCGTGCGGAGAAGTCGCTCCAGATGCAAATTGCTGGCCGCCTATGTAAGGTTCCGCCAAACAATTCTTGATGAATGATGAGAGGAAGGAGATGATGACAAGAACAGAGAAGCCATGTTGTATTGTATATTGTATTGTACGCACGTAGAAGAGACTGGATTAGGCGCATATTTAACCTTTAGCACGATTTGTTCATATACTCAAACATTAATGATATAAACGCTTCGTATAACGATCGAGAGACGTTAACTAGACGATCGAAACACGGCCGCTCGCATCGAAACACGCGCGGCGCTCGGTATGAAGCTTATGACGATTTATTTTTAGTTAAAACCGCTCGTGATAATGACTAAGGCATTTATTGCGCTGCTTTCGCACCGCATCGTCTTCATTTTGATCCAGATCTAGCCATCGCCGCGCACTTTTTCACTCGGGAGGAAGCTAGGCGATTTCAGGCCAGTTAATTTGGTGGGAAGAGACAGAGATTGAGTTTTGAATTAAGATTCAGACTTTCCTGGTTGCTGTAGATATGGTTAGTAATGCAATTTATTTTTTCTTTAATTGCATTACAATTTAGGTCTAAGTAATCCATGAGTGGTTATTGAAGATAGTTAATTTGCAAAATTGTTGGTTATATAATAGTCATTGTGTTTGTAATATGAATTGAGCTAGCAAATTAAGTCTCAATATAATAAATGTGGCCGGTATATATGTAGTTATAATTAGTTAATCTAGATTTTAATACTAATTTGTTATATATGTACGTAACGTAGGACCGAAGCTGGATGTATGCCGCGAGCCGTGTGAGTGAAGAGTACATTAATGGCGTTTCGCTTTTATAAGAGCCGCCGAGGAGGATATGTTGAATAAGGGTGGAATATATGTCTGTCCATGCACCGATCGCGAATTTGAAGATGTTTAAGAACCGAGGCAAATTGAAGCGCACTTGATTCGGAGGGTTTCAAAAGGATTATACGTGTTGGACCAGTCATGGCGAAGTGAATGATCATATGCCGCGGATGACATCGCTGGTGAAGTGAATGATATGCCGCCGATGACATCGCCGGTGAAGTGAATGACATGCCGCGGTGATGTCGATTGTGGCTCTGATTCGACAGGTTGCACGATAATAACTGGATCGATGCTTCGCGATGTAGAAGAGAACTATGATGAGAGAGAGTATGTTAAATTCGTGGCTTGATGGAGGACTCGAGAAACCTTTGTACACGGGCTGCAAGTACACGAGGTTGTCGGCTGTGCTTTAATCGTTGAAATTGAAGGCAAGCAACGGTTGATCCGACAAGAGTTTCACGGCACTGCTAGGTCTTTTAGCGGACATGCTTTCTGAGGGAAATGAGTTGCCTAAAACCATGTATAAAGCCAAGAAGGTTCTTTGTCCGTTGGGAATGGAAGTAGAAAGAATACATGCATGCCCAACGATCGTATCCTCTACCGTAAAGAGTATGCAAACATGCATGTATGTCCGGTGTGCAACGATCCCGATACAAACGTAACAATCAATCGATGATGGCGAGGAACAGAGGCGAAGAAAGGACCTCCTCTAAGGTGGCATGGTATTTTCCTATAATTCCCGCTTAAAAGGTTTTTACAAATCCAAAGGAGGCAAAATCATGCGTTAGCACTCGGAGGAGCGCAAGAAGGATGGAATGATAAGACACCTTGCTGATTCCGCGCAGTGGAGAAACATCGATAAGAGGTTTGCGAGTTCGTGCAGAACCAAGGAATATAAGATTTGGACCGAGTACAGATGGAATGAATCCTTTCAGAGCATGAGCAACCGACATAGCACATGGCCCGTGACTCTCTGCATCTATAACCTTCCTCCTTGGTTGTGTATGAAGCGAAAGTACATTTTATCGTCGATATTTATCCAAGGGCCAAAACAACTGGGAATGATATCGATGTGTTCCTAGTAATCGTTGGTGGAAGATCTAAAAGCACTGTGGAACGAAGGGTGCAGTGTATGGGATGCATACAAACGAGAGAACTTCGCTCTGCGCTCCTTATTGTTCTGCACCATAAATGATTATCCTGCTCTTGGTAACCTATCGGGCCATAGTACAAAAGGTGCCAAAGCTTGTACTCACTATTTAGATGGTACCGAGAGTGTGTGGTGAGACACTCACGCAAAACCGTCTACATGCGTCACCGCCGGTTCCTTCGAGGGCTCACCCATACCGCAAGATGAAGAAACAATTTGACGGAGAGAAGGAAGACGGTTCAGCTCCAAGGCATTTAAGGGGACACGAGGTTTATGATATGGTTAAGGATTTAGATGTTGTCCTCGAAAGGGACGTAAATTGAGGGCTCATAAGAAGAACACCGGAAGAAGATATCAATATTTTGGGACTTACCTTATTGGGAGTACCTAGATGTTCAGCATCGCATCGACGCCATGCACGTAGAAAAGAATGTGTGCGGCGACTTGATTGGTCTCTTACTTAACATCCGTGATAAAACAAAGGACGGTGTCAACGCACGCTTGACTTGGTGACATGGACATCAGCCGGAGTTAGCACCGACAAGCACCGATAATGGACGAACGCACCTTCCCCGCGTGTTACACTCGTCCAAGGCTGAGAAAACAATCGTGCGCTGCTTGTATGGTGTCAAAGTTCCGTCCCGGTTACTCCGACAACGTGAAGAAACTTGTTTCGATGCAAGATTTGAAGTTAAATGGCATGAAGTCTCATGATTGTCATGTGCCGATGACACAGATGCTCCTATTGCAATTAAAAATATTTTGCCCATCAAAGTCCGAGAGACAATCATGAGGCTATGTTATTTGCTTAACACAATTGCTCGTAAGGTCATCGATCCCGAAGGACTAGATGCTCTGCAGACGAGGTGGTGATGACTCTATGTCACCTTGAAATGTATTTCCTCCTTCGTTTTTCGATATCATGGTCCATCTCATTGTTCACGTTGTGTGGGAGATAAAATGTGCGGGCCCGTATTCCTACGTAGCATGTACCCATTTGAGAGGTTCGTGGAATTCTCAAGTCCTACGTCGGAATCATTCTCGCCGGAGGCAGCATCGTCGAAGGTTATGCAAGCGAAGAGGTCATTGAGTTTTGTGTCGATTATATGGCTCAGATTCAACCGATAGGTGTCCTCAATCTCGTCATGAGGGGATGTGAAGGGTCTCGGAACTATCGGAAGGAAAGCAATCACTCCGGATATGGACACGTATACTCAAGCCCATTTCACGGTGTTGCAACACATGACTGAAGTGCCGCTTATGTGGACCAGCACAAGGGTGTGCTTCGCAATGAATCCGGAGCGGCGGATGTTTGGATCATGAAGCAACACAACCGCCGGTTCAACCAATGGTTGAAGGAACAAATCGCTAGGAGCTCGCCGAGTGAGACGACATGGTTGGCAAAAGGGCCGACATTTACGCCAGACATGGTAAGGATAAGACATAAATGGGTACACATTCTATACGCATCTCGTAATGTCAAGAGCACTAACGAATAGCGTGTCCGCATAAATGCATTCGATCCGATGGGTCGAGAAACTCGTACTATGGCTTCATAGAAGAGATTTGGGAGCTCGACTATGTGGTTTTCAAGATCCCCTTATTTCGCCGCCATTGGTGCATCTCCCACAGTGAAGGTTGATAAGCACGGTGTCACGACCGTGGACCTCCAACGTGTCGGGTACAAAGACGAACCATTCGTACTCGCCAATCAAGTTGTTCAAGTTTTCTATGTAACCGACCCGCAAATAAGAAACGTCATGTAGTTCTTCATGGAAAAGGAGAATTGTCGGAGTGGAGAATGTAGTGGACGAGGAATACAATCAATTTGACAAGTTACCTCCTTTTGGAAATGGCATATGGTCGACGATGAACAACGTGACGAAACTAGTTACGTGACGCATTGATCATGATGAAGGGCTAATTTTAAAGGAAATAAGCAAGTACAATAAGAATGTATATATGAAAATGTGTGACAATTTTGAGATGTATATGTGAAAATATGTGATGTAGTCAATTTTGAGATGTATATGTGAAAATGTGTGACAAAATGTGTATATGTTAAAATGTATATGAGTATTGGCATTTATGTATATGTGATGTATATGTGTGATGTACATGTGATGGTTGATATGAATGCAATGGTTGGTGTTGTATATGAATGCAATTGTTTGGTGGTGGATATGAATGCAAATGTGGTTATTGGTGTTGTCTTAATAACTACTGATCGCAAAGGCTTATCACAGATTTGCCTGAACTTAGAACCGTCAGTGATAGATAACTATCACGACGGTTATGAACTTAGAACCGCTCGTGATAACCTCCTATATATACCTGGCTAGGGTTTTCCCCGTGCGCCGCGCAGCTTATTCGATCTAGATCTGATTAAATCCCGAGCCCGCTGCCTCCGCCTCCTCGAACCCTCGCTCGCCGCCTCCCGAGCCTCGCCGCCGCCTCCGCCTCCCGAGCCTCGGCGCCTCCTGCCGAGCCCGCTGCCGCCTCCGCCTCCCGAACCTCGTCGGCCGCCTCCCGAGCCTCTGCGCCGCCTCCGAGCATTAATTAGTTTGCTATTGTGAGCATTGTTTACTGCAGAGCTTAATTAGTTTGCTATTTGGTACATATTACATTGGTACATGGTTTACTCAGAGCTTAATTAGTTTGCTATTTGGTACATTGTTTACTGCAGAGCTTAATTAGTTTGCTATTTGGTACATATTACATTGGTACATTAATTGTTTATCGCAGCACCTTAATTAGTTTGCTATTTGGTACATTGTTTACTGCAGTAGCTTAATTAGTTTGCTATTTGGTACATTAATTGTTTATCGCAGTAGCTTAATTAGTTTGCTATTTGGTACATTGTTTATCGCAGTAGCTTAATTAGTTTTAACTATCACGCATTTTTAACTAAAACCGTCGTGATTATCAGCTATCACAGACGGTTTTGAGTAAAACCGCCGTGATAGTTCCATAATCACTGCATTTGCGGTTCGAAACCGCCCGTGATGACCTTCGATTATCACGACCTATAAATACAGACGGCTCATAAAACCGCCTGCGTGATGACGCTGAACCGCCTCGTGATGATCTTTTCTGTAGTAGTGGCACAAAAAAAAGCCAAAATGTACACGAACCATTCATAAAGTTCCATACTTCAAACATACTAGCCTAGGATGGTAGTGCTAGGTTAGTAGGTTTGGACATTAACACTTAATTTAACAGTGTGTTGGTATACTTTCTGACGAATTTAACAGGCTTTTGACCATCCCAAATAGTTGTTTGGTAATATTGTAGTAGTTGCCGGAGTTTGATGCAATGTGTGACAAAAAAATAATGTATAGACACGTTTTTCTTTTGAGAAATACTATAGGGTAGGGCAATGTGATCCTCAAATTTCCCCCTATGCTCAACCTAGAAATATGTTTTCTTCTATATATGTTGAGAAGCTAAATTCAGCATGCATGACCTGTTGACTAAACTTGAGCATTTAGAAGACAATGCTAGAAAAAGGTTGACTTTGTCGAAGCTAGGAACTTATGGTTTATGGTTTTCCTCGAATATATAAATAGAACGACTTCTTCATCACTTTTTCAAAGGGGTTTATCGAAACAACTCTTTCAAAGTGGTTTATCGGCATCGATTTGTTCGTACAAACGTCGCGCTAAAACCAAAAGTCATCAGCTGCAGCCAAAAAGAACCCACCATGTATCTCCACGTATAAACAATGCAAGCTTCTTTTCTAATCCCCGATTGTTCGAGGCAAGGTTGAACATCCATCCAAACATCCCATGGCTAGAAATGGCCATGAATTTTAGGATCCGTTTAAAGTGTTATGTTTTTGGCTAAAATAGTATTATATTGGTTGTTAGTTTTTTCTAATAGAAAAAGGGAAAATTCACATTAAGAAGTGAACGTGTTTCAACCATTTTTTACTTTAAAAATCAAAAGCCATCGTTATTTTAAATAGGGCCTAAAGTTCAACTCAAGACTGATCTCGTCTGGATTCAAACCCAGGTATCAGATCGAATGGATCATGCGCATTGATTCGAGCCAATTACGCTTGGATTGGGAGTCTTTCCCCGGGAAGTGAGGACCACGCGTCATCCTGAATTTTTTAGCGATTTCTGACTTTTAAATATTAATTTTTTTATTAAAATTGCACTGTATCAGTCATTAATTTTTTCTAAGTCATTTAATTAAAGAAAAAATAAAAAAAGAAAAAGTATAAAAAATATTATTATATTTTCACGGACAATACAAAGGAAAACGAGAAAACAAAAGAAGAAGAAGAAAAACAAATAAGTAAAAAAGTTTAAATTAAAAAGTCAACATATTTATTTCAATTTCTGACTTAAAGGTAGAAGTCAGTAGTTAAGTCGAAATGAACATGGGCTTAGGGTGTGTTTGGTTGAGCTATGGCTTCTGAAAAAGCTGCTGTGAGCTGTGGGCTGTGGAAAAGCTGCTGTAGGTTGTGGGTTGTGGAAAAGTTGTAAGTTGTTTGGTTCAAACAAGTATAAAACTTACCTCCTATCTTTATTTTCCTTGAAACAACTGTGAAACAGCTCTCTATTTTCACCATTTCAAAAAGCAGAAAGCCAAAAGCCAAAAGCAGGGTCCAATGTGCTTTCAAAACTGTACTACCTAAAAGTAGCTGCTTCTGAAAAAACAGATTCTGGTTTCCACCCCTTTGGTTGGCTTTTGACTTTTTGGAAGCAAAAACAGCTTTCAAAAACTCAATCAAGGCACCCTTAATATGAGAAAAGATGATCTCACATGTTCTCCTCGATCTGCCTTTCTTCCCATACGCCCGACAGCGCGCGCGTCACTCGGCTTGCAACCGCACGCACGCTAGGAATCACTCGGACTACTGGCACCTCGCCGAGCCGGTTTTTGTCCGCACAAATTTCCAAAGAAAAAAAACCAAGTGCAGTGCCGGCGACGGCAGATTCCAAACCCCACCGTTTTTCATGGATCACCCAACCGGTCGCTTTCCACGCTTTTCTCAGGGCATCGCGTCGTGCATGCCGTTGCTGTCCGCGACGACAAATTATCAACGCATACAAGTTAACCTGTCTAGCGAGATCGCCTCGGAGGATCAACAAACTAGTACTCCACTAGAACATGAGAATATTCCGGCCACACCTGGATGGAAAAAAGGTTCCCTAGGGAGGGTCTTGCACCCCTTCACCAAAAGCCCTCAACCGAATTTTGCTACATGACATCGTACCAATCTTGAAAACTCTCTTCTCCTCCTTCCCTATCTACCTCTTCTCCGGAGATGAAGCGCCGCAAACTCCTACCATCCTTCTCCTGCTCTCCTTGCCTCTCTCCTTCTGCCACCACCTTCTTCTACCCCAACCCCTAGCTCCTCCCGCGCCCTCCATGCCTAAGAGTGACCTCATCACCCAGTGCTTCCCGACCTACGCTGTGCAACAATGGCATGTTCCTCGGGTCCGACCGTGGCGTGCAGATTGACATGCACGACCTTGTCATCCGCCTCATCTCTGATGGAGTCTATCAATGTTAGGACAATGTGGCACATCCGATGCCTATGGCGCGCGGACCTTGTCTTGCGACCGTCCACCCGACGACCCCACCCACACCCCGCCACCCCGCCCTCCCCCTCAATCCATCATCACCGGCATCCTCGTTGACCCCTACACGCACGTGGGCACAGTTCTAGGCTGAGTACGTCGAATGCTTCCATTTCAACGAGTGCGGCTCTGGGTGCTGGGCGGCAGACGAGGAAAAAGGGGAGGCGGCGGCGCTTCATCTCCGACAGTGTGGTCACCGGCAAGATCTAGTGGCTATTAGGAGGCGTCGAGATACGAGCTAGACTAGCCAATGGGCTGATGTCAGAGCTGGAGTTCCATATTGGTGATTTGACAGATGTCACAATTCTAGCAAGGGACTCGAGAGATAAGATTTGGGGCTCATCTCGTAGAATTTCTTTCTATAGGATAGAATACTGCTATCAAAGGGAGGTGAATGATTGCCTCCACTTTTTGATACTTGAAAACAAATATCAAGTCAAAAGAAAAGTAATTTAACTTACCAGATGTAGATTTCGATCGCAAGATGCTCGACTGCTCGCTTGACCCCTTTGCACGTGCTCGGTGAAGGTTTCGACCGCTCGCTCGACCGTTTGCTCAGCCCCTTTGCACGTAGTTGTAATCTTTCCCGCTCGAACTCTTCAACACCGATGCTGTTAGTGACAATCGAGTGGATGACACAATGCACGACTGAGGGAAGTGAAGTCGACGTAGGGACGCTATCTCGCCAAGCACTGCTCGAAACGAGAACGAGTTGAAGACGGTGCCCAGAAGAATACGCCACTGGAGTTGACAAATTTTTCTCAAGATAGATCTGGTCTTTTATTCCTAAATCATATTCTATGGCTACAAAGTGCCCTTGCAGCACCTCTCAAACCCTAGCATAAAAACTCTAAAAGTTTTCTCCCTAAAAGACATTCAAAAACTTTACATAAACCTTTAGCCTCTCCCTACTTTTATAGGCTAACGCTCCAAACCGTGTCCTTATCAAACACGGATACCAAACTCTATCTGTTCCGAAAATCAAGGGACCCGAAATCCTTTCAAACATGGATTTTCCATAATCTCTAACCCTTTCTAGTTATAGACTCCTTCCATAACTCTTTGAACTCAGCACGTGTCAAAGCCTCTAGGATCGTACATCTTATAACTTCTCCACATATCATCCACCTTTGATCTTCACGTGCTCCAGCGTAAGCCCGAGAGTGCCCGACTACCTCATGACATCCTTGACCACCTGGACCTTAGATTTTCCCTCCTAGTCCCGATCCTCCTCGGCACCAACTATGATTGTCTCCACGTCCAACCTGCACATGCAAAGACCAAAGACCGCACATCCCTAGCTTCTCCACGCATAATTCATCTTTGATCTCCACATGCTTCAACATGAGCCTAACCACCTCGTAACTTTCTCGACTGCCTAGACCTCAGATTTCTTCCTCTTAGTCCTGGTCCTCCTCATCACTAACTATGATCGAAACACACATGCAAAGATTAAAGAACTTTTTTCAGCACAAGTTCTTCCCAACTTGATCGACATCAGCCCACACATGTATAACACATCCTTGTCCATCCATAGACACAAACCAAATCATCCACGATCTTAATACTACGTTCTTCAAAAATCAACTTCAGACCACTCTGTAAAACTGGTCAGACCACCATGCTCAGGCCGATCAGACCGCTGGCCCAACATACACGAGTACTCAAGGTACTCGAAGATCACAATAATTGAAGCACTCGAAGACTATGAGTACCGATCGTGAAGCCTATGGCAACCAATCGCAAAGCTTACAACTACCGATTGCGAGGTCTACGACTACCAACCATCGAGTATCGACCAATTACTGCAGTACCGACTGCCGATCATCAAGTTCCGATTATGTACTGTAGCTATCGATCAGTTACTGTAGCAAAGACCACCGACTAAATACTGAAGCTATGACCAATGACTAGTTCACTGTAGCATTGACTGGTTCACTGTAGCTTCGACTGGTTCACTGTAGCTCCAATCGTTCGTGGTCGTTCTATCATGGTCGTTCAGCCGTGGTCTTTCTGCCGTGCTTGACCTGCCGTGGTCATTCTGCTGTGATCGACATGTTGTGGTCGTTCTGTCATGGTTGACATGTTGTGGTCGTTCTGCGTGGTCGACTTGCCGTGGTAGACCTGCCGATTGGACTGCGCAACACAAGGCCGATCGGACCACTGACCATGGTCGAAGTCTACCGATCGCCAACCGTGGTCGACCGATACTTTCATAAACGTAAATTTCAATACAGCTTAAAAATTAAGTATTCATTATTACTTTATTCACGACTTACACATGGTCTAACACTTTGCCACTTGGATTATTGCCTCTTGACCATTAACGGGGCAAGAGTCCAAAGCGATCCAATAATGAAGATGTGATGCTAGAGGTTAGCTTAACTAACTGGATCAGATCGGCCTACACTACCCCGAAAAGAGCCATTAATAATACAGGAGCAGGAGAGCAAAGCAGGACCAGTTGCTTTCATGTTTGCCAAACAAAACCCATCCGATGATCCCATATTCTGATGAAATATTGGACGGTTGTAAACAACTAGCCTTATAGGCGCGGCGCCACGCCGCGCCAGTCACCGTGTGTACCGAAGTGAAAGAGGCGATAATTCGTGAGGAGTTTCAAAAAAAATTTTAAAAAAATCGAGGGAACATGTGTATTTTCAAAAAAAAACCGAAGGACTTTTTTGTGAAAAACCGAGAGCCTGTACGTAATAAACGAGGACCCGTACGTAATTTAGAAACCGCGGGGCGCTATCCTGCAAAGTGGAGGGGACTGAAAAAACTGGCAGGAACCTTTTCGCGAGAAAAAAAGATCTTTACGTAATTTTCGGAAAATACAGGGAAATCGGCTCCCCCGACCGTACGCGGATTCTGCCGCCACGCGCCAGCCGAGGGAGCGCTGGGGGCGACGTGGAGGGTCTCCTCGCGCGGGGAATCCGCGGGGCGTATGTCTGGTAAGATGAGCATTTTCAAAGGCCACACAGGCTTATCTTTTACGAGAATAAAATTGAACAGGAATTTGTCACGAATAAAAATGTTCGCGTGTTTGTTTTAGATTCATGAAGCTTATGCAAGAAGTGCCAACCAAAATCAGTTTTTGAACCAAAATCAGTTTTTCTTTTCACACATTGAAAAAAATCAGTTCCATACTTAGTTTCCCACAATGAAAAGCCGTAACATAATTTTATTTGTAAGGAAGCGCTTTCCGATTTTGTAGGTTCTGTGAAAACTAATCATGCATAAGGGCTAAGGTCCACACACATGCAATGCGAATCGCTCAAGAAAAATAACCCTGAGAGTAGTCCCATAGAAGATCACTGAGAAAGGGATTCTATATCAAATTATCAACTTTTTGATAAATTTGGAATTTCTCTATAGAAAATATTTCCATGCACAATTTTTAACCATGCAGACAGGTCAATGAGGATGAAGAAACTGAGCCCACTTCACCCGGTTTCTAGTTATACAATGTCTTCAATGTTCTTTTTAAGAGAAACACTATCTTCCATGTTTTACTTAAGTCCTGATGACTACAGAAAAGTTAATAAATCATTAAAAAAAGTTATGCACAATCAGAGACAAAAGACCAATGCAAATCTAAGCTTGTAATTTTTACGGCTCAGCTATCCTTCTCTGTCCTGGCACACTAGCTGGATAAGTAAGAAGGTTAAATTAAACTTACTTGGAATATTGTCCCCCGCTTTTTCAATCCTTTTGCTCGCAACTTCAGAACATCTTTGGAAACAGTATTTTCTTCCAAAAACTAGAGAAAGAGCAAAAATCATGACAACGTGAAGTGGGTGCCAAGATTATATTATTCATTTTTTATACTTGAATATTCATATCCAAATATAAGCATACATGCAAGGTACTGTAAACATTAAGGTGGTGATCGGTTCGGCTGAAAAGCTCATGGCTTATGGCTGAAAACATCACTGTATTGGTTGAAAAACATCAGAGTGATGTAGAGGCTTATTTAGCATAATTAAATTTAAAAAAATTTAAAAATATAAAAAAATATGTTAGCCCATTACGTATAATACAAACAAATACGAGAAAAAAAAGAACCGGCAAAAAAGCTCAACAAAAAACCAAAAGTTCAGAAAAAGACGAAACATATGAATAGTGAAAAATAAGCCAGAAGCCGAAGTCGAGTTGATCAGTACGTTAAGGAAGAACTGAGGGGGCAATGTTTACTGCTCGGCAGACACGTGAAAGCGTTGACTCAATATCGACCACATTAATTTTCCACAAAGAATTGAGCATTGCATCCTTTTTCTCCTCAATACTCTTCATAAGCTGCTCTTCCTTGTTGTTGCCCTCCTCAATCTTTTTCATGCCTTGTAGTTGTATCAGAGCAATTGCACCTAAATAGCACTCGTTAAAGGTGATATCAGGGCTCATTTTTAAACAAAAAGGGAAAATAACCGGGTAGTAGAACATACTAGGACGTACCTGCAGCTGCATTAACATGTGACTTTACGTGGTGGCCCTTTCTCTTACCCACTCAGCTATGAACGGCACACCCATATACAATCTATTTTTTCCAAGTTCTCTTGCTGCTTGTCGAACATAAATGTAGCCAATAGTCAGAGGCGGAGCTGGGCCTCGGGCCGCCGGGGCAATAGCCCGAGGCCCAGCTGAGAAATTATTTACCCTTTTAACTGTAGGTTGAACAGTATAAGCTTGCCATCTTTATTCTCAATGGGCTGGGCCCGAGGCCCATGCTCACGCTGGCTACGCCCCTGCCAATAGTGTACAGCATAGCCTCACCAAAAGCTGAAATATCATTTTATATAAATTAACCAGATGAAAAGCACTAGTAGAATCTGTAAGATGTTCATAGTTAAGGAATGGAAATGAATCTTCTGGGCATCATGCTGTACTTGAACAATTAAGAGTCCTAGAAGCTTTTTTGGCCCAACAGAGACACAAAGGAATAAAAGCAAATCTGTATAATCATGATTAAAAAGGCATTAATATGAGTATATATACAGCAACAATAATCAAAAGTTGAATGCAATGTCTATGCTTCTGAGAAAATACAGGGTTGTGAGTGGGGATGAAGATAGAAGGTAATACCGGCTTGAGACAAACGCTGAGCTTCTGCACTTGCCCAATCACCAAATCCATTATGCTTCCCATCAACATACAGTTGAAGTCGATCCTTAAGGCTCTGAAGAAGTTTTTGCTCTCTTTCGGTTTGCAACTCCTGCAATCCAGAGAAGTTATTAAGGTTTAAGGCCCTGCTTATTTCGGCTTGAGTTTCTGGCTTCTGGTTTATTTTTTTTACTATTCATAGATTTTGTCTTTTTTGGCTTGTTGGCTTTTTTTCGGTTTTTTGCTGGTTCTTTTTTCCATATTCATTTGCATTGTTCGTAATAGACTAACCTGTTTTTTCTATTTTTTTAATTTTTTTTAATTTAATTATGCCAAATAATTCATCATTAGATACAATATAATTTCAATCAGCTACAGTGTAATTTCAGTTATTAGCTAATATTTTTCAGTCCAAATAAGCGGCACCACTGCCAACTCCGAGGTGATTGGTATTAGCAGGCTGGGGCCCCACATCAGAAAACAACTTTGCTGCAAGTAACTGAGCATTATGGGAGCAATGCACCTTTATCTTCTCTTGAATCCTTGCCCTCGACTCTTGACTATCTGATTCTTCCTCAATCTCTACTGAAGCTACAGATGCCAGTGCAAGCTGACCAACATAATCTTCAAAATAGTCGCTCCCAAAAAGCATCCCAAAGACAGCAGTTGGATCGATCATGTTATCCCTGAAAATGCCGCCATACAAGAAGTTCATTGGAACCATCAACTTAAAGTCTAACAGCAGGAATATTTGAATACAAGTAGATAAAGAAATTCAGGACTTACTGGGAAAGACCTTCCTTTCCATGCTTATCATAAGAATCCTTTTTTACAGGATCACTCAGGTCTTGATAGGCCTCACCTAGTTCCTTGCAAAAGTAACCAATTTGAGTCAGTATTTTTAGCGAGCTAACCCTCTACAAAAATAATGGATTATAGGGTGCATCAATGAAGCACATCTTCCTTTATACTCAATCAATTATGACATAGTTTAGTCTTCACATTACTGGAACGCACCCAATATAAAGAATCCAATTATGAAACGAAACATCATCAGAAACAGAAAACGTAACCAGAGTGACCATCTCGTTTGTTCCGTCATCTAAAAAACATTGCCTGGACTATTTCCTCTCCTAGAACATAGATTCTACAGCCATAACACACTTATCTATCTGCATTCCGAAATCAAGAGTAACAGGAAACGAAAAACACAAAACGCAATATAACATAAGCGAAAAATCTACCTGAAACTTCCGCGCGGCATCAGGGTTCCCGGGAGGTGCACCAGCTTGGCCTATAGAAACCCAAACATCGCCGTACGAGTTAAAAATTGAAATCAAGAACCAACAACACATTGCGCGAAAATAGCATCAGAGTTTGACCGCGGGTAATAGGCCATCTTGATCTCGGCCGCGGAGGCGTCAGTGCTGACCTCCAAGATGTCGTAGTACGCGCTGTCCTTCACCATCGCAGCTCCTCCTGGCCGGATCCCACTACAGCACTGAACGCCAAGAAACAACACCGCACGCACACGCGAGGAAGATCGGATGGGAGGACTCCGAGATCGGTTCTTGGAGGGAGGAAGAACAGCAGAGGGAACAAAGGCCAAAAAAAGAAGGAAATTTCTGCAGAAGCGAGTGGTCCGCTCACCTGGTCAACAGTCTGGAGACGATGGAAAGTTAGTTGATGAGATTTTCCTGGGCCGGTCCCACCAGGCGCCGAGGGTGAAAAAAAAGCTCGTTAATTTGGTTCGTTCGCTCAATTTAAAATTACTTTAATTACACCTATTAATTAATTAATTATTGAAGTCGATTTTGTATGAAATTAAATTTTATTTTGACGGTAAAAATAATTTCGGACTATGAATAGAACAATATTAAATTAAACTATGTCATGACGAGCTCGATATCCACCCTGGATATATTTCTGTGCTCTGTATGTATCCGACGTTGAGAAATCTCGCTACGTTTCATTGCCTTACACGGCGGCACACTGCTCGTCTCACAAGTCACACAGGTGGTTACAAAAATGCACAAGTTACATTGCAGCACCCAGCCTGGCACGAACACGCCATGCCACTAGTGGCACAGCCACACTTATTTCGGCGCAGGATTACAAGCAGCCCCTACTAAGAACAAACTCACAATGCTGTACTAAAATATTTGCCGTCGCACTTGGGAGATTGCCAAGCGCCACTAGCTTCTATACCGGGGAGATGGCGAGCAGAAACTCCGGCGTCGACCTCTGCAGCAGTATGCCGCAGAAGGGACAGAGTGGAACAGCGGGCGCAGATAAATCGAGCGATTCGTCGTCATGTGTGGCATCCAAAGGGGATGTCGTCGTGGTGAAGAAGGTCTCCGGTAGCAGCTTGTCGACCATCCCTCCACAACACACGCAGTGCCAGATTGGTTGCAGAATGGAGCACAAACGCATGGACGCTGTGCATCTTGACAACTTGTGCCTTTCAGCTGGGGCGGTAGCAGGATCGCCACCTACGCACAAGGCTACATCAGGCGACTCGAAGTGAACAGGTGCAGAGCAGTAGCTGCAGGTTTCTTCGACCGAGTATTCGCACACCGAGTCGATCCTGCAAGAGAGAAACAGTTAAGAAACAGATGCAACGTCCAATGCTACATCTCATTAACTTCTTTTAGACAACATTTCAATGAACTAATGAGACTAGCATATGTTTCATGTCCTTTCACTAATGAAATCGGCTACCATGGAAGATCCACAAAATTTAGTAAAATGAATACCTGCTTCCTAGATCCTCGATCCTCGATCTGAGAGACTTGAGCTGATTATGCACTTCTCCATTATTCACAGATACCCAAGAATCCATCTGGGCAACTCCAACAGGAAACCACCTTTTTTCAATAGAGGCGCCCTTGAGCAAATATGCTATTCGATTCAAGACAGCAGCAAAGTGAAAGCCACAAGCCTCTCTCGCAGCTCTCTTTCACTGCTTACTAGAAGATTGCTCCACAAATCAGTTGGCACACTATTACCCTTTTCTCCAGGAGAATACGCTACATGATCGCTAAGCATTACTTTCCTACAGATGATATTCAGCAAATGTAGCTTCCATAAGCTGACCTTCAACATCACGTCATGATGTAACTGATATGGGATATTGATAGAAACACACTGTAGATCATCTGAAAACAAATCTGAGACCCATTTATGCATTAAATTCTCCAGAAAGGTTGGTGCAGATTTCTTGAACGCTTGTAGCGCAGCTATGACATCCCACAAGACAAGGCCCTTTTGACCATTTTCATATTTCTTCAATGACCAAAAAATGTTGGATCCCCACCATAAGAAGTTAGTCGCAGATAAGATTGCAGATTGTTCACTGCAGATATGAATGCTCTTGTCTAGTGGAATACCAAGGAACTGACCACCAATCCAAATGAACTCAACCACTGCCTTTTGTATCCTGTTGTTTAATCAACAAAATTGTTATCATGACAATGCATTTTCTAAAAGGTTATCTCAAAGCAATTATTATATGAAAATTTCTACCACAAGACTCCAGTACTACCAATACTGAGCTCATAAACAAAATTACCTGGCTTGATACATCTGATTTAATAGGTTTGGATCCAAGCTGCGGACCTGAAGGAGAAAACGTTCATCAATTGTTGTATTATATAAAGAAGCTCAAGTACAAATTGTGCAGTTGAGCAACAGATGTCAGATATAAGAAATAGCCTAAAGCATACCACAGCAATCATTAGTTCTCCAGGTGCAAGTGTAAGACCAAAGCATCGGTCAGATATATCTGATAGCTGCATGCACATTTCAGATGCCAATTAGAAAGATGATAACTCACGCGTTCAGGAAGAAGGGGAAAAGGTTGAGTTTCAATTTTACATCTGTTGACTCTTTTAGCTCCAGAAAATTTGTGTGCACAGGAATTTCTTCGAGGTGGTTTTTGCCGAAGATCCAACAGCGTGTAGAATTATCCTGATAACGAAGCAAAATGTTAAGCATCAGCATGAGAAAACAAGGTTTGAGATACAGAAAATAGCACAGTGTGCAGTTAGTACGATTTATTAAGGATCATGGGGTTATCTACGATAATCAACACAGCAACCAGCTTTTCAAGTTATTAGAAGCATATTTGTCAAAATGAAAACAACTCCATCAAATACTGTTCATACACTCTCAGCAATTACACAAGAAAGCTTGGATTGACACTTGACAGTATTAAAAGGTATCGGCACTAGCACATGGCCATCAGCATTACTATTACAATATGTTAAGGGATCAGGATAGTGGTCATTCGCCCATAGTTGGAGTGGTCAACTAGCTTGAGCAATTTTCACCATATGTCCGATGTTCTCAATTTTACTTAGTCCTCAAACTTTCAATTGCTTGAATCAGGTCCCACATCTTTCCAAATGAGTTCCAACTGGGACACCAGTTTTATTCGTAAGTCTACAAAAGAGACATACTGACATAGCATGTGAGCTAGCAACATGTGCTTTGCTGGTATGGAAAATGGATGTTCACATGGTAATGTCAGTTGAGATCAATGTCCATGTCACAATATTAGCAACAAGTATTTTGTTAATTTCGGTGCATTTGTAGCTTTTGCTATCATTTTAACAACCAAATGAACATATATTGCTCATATGCTGACATGTTACCACATTAACATTATAGCATATCTGTTAAATAAACTAATAGAAAATTGCTGCTTGGAGTTTGGACCTGATTGAACTATTTGGAAAGATGTGGGATCTGATTGAAGCAATTGGAAATTTGAGATATCAGATGAAAAAATGTACAAAAAAATGTATCAAACATCACCACCTATGTTTTCTGCTGTTGCATGCAGTTGGCTAGCAAGTCTATGGGCATTCCAAACACAGAATGATCCCCACCAGAATACTACTACTATAATGAAGAACACTGTTAGATAAACTAGGTATATTTTGTACAGCTATTTCCATTCTGCAACCAGCAACTAGTCAAATTGCAAAGCCACACACTATGGGCACACTCAGACAACAACAAATAGATTTTGCTCGACGGTAGACAAGCTAATAAAGCATACATGAACCATTTTTTACCGTACACAATCAGAAGGAATTAATCCAATAGTGTTGTGGCAAGTCAACGAACCTCACTGCAGCTGTATAAACAATGGCCATCCAAACCCCATGATAAACCTGTCACCTATGGTAATGTTAGACATTTATTTTTATTTTACTGAAGAGAAAAGATACTCAACTACAGTGAAGCTTTACCACTTGATCATGTGCATGACATGCACTGATATTCTCAATTTTGTTGCTACATAGATTCCATATCCATGTTTCTAGTGACCCAGATACTCTTCCGACTGCCAAATTAACCTCATATTGAGGCTGAACTGGTACGGATAATGAAACTGATGAGACTGGAGCTAATGAATCAGTGGTGACCTGACCAGTGGAACATTTGGAATTGAATATTTAATTAGAGAAGACAGAAACTTGAAAGTTCAAGATGAGCAAGACTATTCATTTGATGTTGCAACAGTGTCAAATATCAACTATGTGCATCAAAATATAAAGAACATAAATATGAGTTGATGCTTATTATGTACCTCTGCCACAAATGAAAAGGGCACTTCTTTTATATCTGTACATTCGTTTAATCCTTCGATATTACCTGACCATATCTTCACACTGCAGAAAGAAAATAATTCTCCAATATGAGATATGAAAGGTTTACAGTAAACTATCATGTATTCAAGAATGAATAAGGAATCATTAGAATATCAAATTTAGTAGTTGGTGTTGAACTGACCAACAAAATCTTTTGGATATATGGGAAGAGCATTTTCATCAATACCCAGATGTTACATGGTAGAGCGTAGCGAGTTTCAGCTTTTAATACTGACCGCAGCAATTAACAAAGAAAATGGGGATGTGGGTTTTTTTCATTAAAGGCACAAGCATGAAAAGGCATGGCTCATGCTTACAGTTACTCCGCTGCTTATGTAGCTGCCTGGGACCTTGTTTCAAAGCACTGTTTAGTAGCTCAAAATATCTTGTTTAAAGTTGATTAAACATATTGATCCTTTTTTCCATGCCATGAATCATGAACACTCAGTAAAAACCCAATTTAAACGAACAAAAAGTTGCAGGGCAAAGAGAGTGCATAACCATTTACAAATAATAAACATAATTGTGCTCACCTTCCATCCGAGCATCCGGTTGCTAAAAGCAGTGATGATTTTAAAGAGCCTGCAGAGGAAACTTCCCAACTTATGGCACTGACCCATGAATTATGAGCTTGGAGAACCCCAATGAGTATTGGATCTCTGGTAACCATGCAAACATCTATTGTGTAGTACTCGGGCTTACATATTTTCCAAAAAGAAACAACCCCGGACTTGGAACCAACAGCAAGAATGCACCAATTTCTCGACAAACAAGAAGTAGTGTCACGTGATGCCACAACTGGAGACCATGCAACTACAAGAGAAGACAAAAGTGCATGGCGATATGCATACTGTTTTGCTGTGATAAGAGGAAGAGGTTTGTCTTCTCCATTGCAAGGAAGTGGATCTTTAATATTTTGTGAGCCACCTTGCCCATTTACGACAGCGATTTCATGTCCAGATTTGACAGTCTGGAATCACAATTAGGAAAATAAAGTAGAATGTTAAATTGAAGACAGCTATGTACTATAGGCTCTGAAATAATTTGAATTTTGCAGGATAATTAGTTCTTTCTTTTGTTAAGAAACAATACTGTTTGCCTTTTATGAGTTAAAAATAAATAAAGTTAAATGGAAACTTTAGCATACATGTGAACATGTACAATCTGTACCTTTTTCAAAGATGTCTTCTTTAACTTAGAGCATGGATTCAATGAGAAGTCTGCAACCTTTGAGGCATCCAGATCATCTTCATCTTTATCATAAACATAGCTTTCAAACCTACATTCAATCAAAGTTCACTTAAAATAAATCCAGGCACAATATACGAATGCTAGAAAGGCCACCAAGAATGCCGGCTTCTTGCAAGAAAATAAAAGAAATAAACCTAAGAGGGGAAAAGATAAGTAACTTTCATATGTGAATGGGTAGATAAGATTGGCATATCAACAAGTGGCACTCTATATAATAGCTAAAATGAATATAGTTTAGTGATGTTTCCCATCATTAGCTTGAGTTACCCCCTTTTTTTCTCATTTACCAACAGTACTGCAACAACAGCAGAAATTGAGCATGCATAGCCTTCACAATATCAATGTTGGTTTAAACCGCACACCAAAGGGAGACAGATATTACTTTGTATAACATTGAAGTCACCCTCTTTCTACGTAGGAATAAATCTTAGAATGGTCCTTTTCAGTCCAACCACATTTGTAAATCATTCTTATATCTATGCTAGTCTAATTTGATGAATATGGATGCCAGTCAGAGGGAAAACGAATCAGGTGGTGTTACTTATAACTTTTCATTGGAAACCATATTTCCTCACTAAGCATTGGACTTCATTCATAAAGTAACTGCAAAATATTCTCAAGATATAACTGCTCTCCTAGAAAGCAAGTACATGATCGCATTCAAGTCAGCGGAAAGTGCTAAACACAAATATTTCTCTGGAGTCACTATTGATCTGATCTAGAACTATGTGATGGCATGAAAATCTTATTCATACAAACTACCTTCCCTTCATTGAGCCTTACATTTTTGCTGACAATCAATTCGATTTCCATATCAAACTGTTGGCACAAACCTCAAAATCATTTTCTTGAACTAAACCCTTTGGACCATTCTGTTATTCAAAACTTGATGATGTTTTTTACTGTAAAGACTTGATGTTTTTGTATTGAAACAACTTGATGATGGAAATAGAAAATTATCATTCACCTTGCTGGTTTCCTTTTTCTCCGTCCAGGACCCTTGCAGGAAAGAGGTTCTTGCAATTCATCAACACATCCTACCTCATGTGCGTGCTCGGTAATTGCCCTTTCCTAATATATGAAAGAAAAAAATTCGGCAAACAATTCTGAGATAATCAAGGAAATGGAATTCTCAGTGCTCAAGTTGAAAGGAGCATACCCGAGGAAATAAATGAGGACCATCATCCTCTCCGAACTTTATATTTTTGTAATAGCTTAACAGCAAATGAGATATATCCGCGACCTAGACCAATGGATTAGAAGTTGATAAGCACAATGGTATCTGCGACCTAGACGAACTGATGACTCCAAATGAACACACATGATGAAATGAAAACAGAAATTTTAATCTCTGACAAGGACAAACTTGTAATGGATTTGATAAAGAATACAAAAAAGAATATTTCTAAACAAATGACAAACCAAACGTGCAAATTTTCATTTGTTTGTCGCACAAGTAAGAAAGTACTGCTATATCAAAATTTGAATGAAAATTAGGTGAAGCAGTTAATGGTGAGCTCATTCTAACTTCCTTTTACTCCAAAAGATTTACCGATCTTGTTAAAACAATGTATAGGGTCCATATGGACATGGATCATGGGAACTTTGGCCCTAAGCCAAACACAAGATAAATCAGTGTTGCAAAACAGAAATTTGGAGAGTATTCAATCTAACTCTCAAGATGTCTTAATATCAACTTCATGCAAATCAAGATTAGTCTATAAACCCAATTAATTATACATTGGCAAAACAGGCTTACCTCAACCCATTCATCACCAAACTCACAAATTGGCGGCCGGTAAAGCTTCACATGACCATCAACAGTGCAAACAGCAAGTAAACAACTGAAATAGTCACACATATAAAAAATGTTAGGCGATAAGATTAACAGATGAGCATAATATTAATCACACATAAACATTGCAGTAAGACAAAAATATATCTTTACATATTAGTCAAAAGATATATACCCAGAATTAGGTGCAAATCCTTGTTGAGACCATGAAATTGACCGAGCACATGGATCAGTATCACGCACTAAGCAAGTGGGCAGTAAACATGGTTCAAAGAGATCTGCAAATGTTAAGAACTGAACATTTCAGATCAAGCAACAATTGTTACTTTTCAATTGTCATAAAGTAGAAGCTGACTTCTTAAACTCTCACTAGTCAAGACAGTTGCACCCATTATAATTCCAAAAGTTTTGCTTCATTTTGAATAGCATCTCACATTTTCACTGCAATATTCATGTTGAGAAAAGAACTTTCTGTTTACAGTATAATTGAATTGAATCTTCATTATTTCGTATAAATTTTTTAAAAAATACGTATGTTAATCATCATCATCCTTTGCAGTTGACCCTCCATGATCTCAACCAAAGCACTCACTCAGTGCCTCAGTTCAAAACTTCAAATTGTCCACAATGACTCCAAACTCCAAAGTAACTACAGAGCTTGAGCTCTCACAACTCAGAAGCATTTTTCTTAGTTGATCCTCCATGATCTCAACCAAAGCACTCACTCAGTGCCTCAGTTCAAAACTTCAAATTTTCCACAATGACTCCAAACTCCAAAGTAACTACAGAGCTTGACTCTCACAACTCAGAAGCATTTTTCTTACTATACAATCCTAATCTAAAGAATCTCAAGATTGAATCTCTTCCACTTCATTTTGGCTATCAAATTGCTTGAGTATCCTACTAACATGTAGTATAATACAAAAGGAACGTAGCATCGTAGCTCAATGCTTGTGTTTCGCTGAAGACCAATACCTTCCCTGTTAACCACTCCTATGGGGAAAGGATCGCTAGGCGAAGCACAACCAGTCCACGAGGCCCTCAAGTGCAGCTGGGTTCTATAATCGAGAAAACATGATGAATGCAAGGTCAACCCGATTGATGAATTATCGTAATGCCTGACTGTAAAAATGAAGGTAGATACTTTAGGGTAATGAAATTGCACATACCAGGATAGTGACGATATGACCAGAAGCAACAGCCACCAAGTTCTCACTTGACCAAGCGATGGCGTTTGGATAGGACGGTGAAGCAATCAGGGTAGTGGCTTGGTAATGTGGAACCATCGCACTCAGGCCCAAGCATCCTTAGAGCAACAAACGCAAGCTAGAACTCTACAAAACGCGCATCACATAATCCATGAGACATGAGCTAACCTCACCTTCAGTTCACGCGATAATATTCCAGAATCACCTAAAGCTAGTTTTCTAGTTCGCAAACTAAATGGTAGATATAGTATCCATTACGAAGCCACATCAATTCCGAGCAACGCGCAAGCTACCACAACTCCGACGCCAACCAGGACTCCCAAGTCAAAATAGAGAGGGGTTCCTCTTCCTCACGCGTAGGAGGGCAGAAATACACAACTCACCGCATCCGAGCGCTGGGGGCGGTCGCAACAGTTTTGGGGGGCGGCGCGGCCACTACACAGCTCCGGCGGGGCTCACGGCAGTGGGGAGGCGATGCGGACAGCTATGAGGGGGTGGGGAGGCGGGGGAGGTTTGGGACGTGTATCAGGAGGAATCAGGGTACAGGAGCGACGCGGGTGATGTGGGCTCTGATTGGTTTAGAGAACAGGCCCGAAAGCTACATATAGATTGGGCTAGCATAATATATTTGGACTATGCGGCGGAGACAGCTGACACCTCACACAAGGACTGGCCCACGACGGGAAGGCCTTCCATGCGATGGTCTCACGGCCTACAGTACAGGAGATACCGTCGAGCGGAGGCGGAGATCGAGGCGGTGGAAGCATGACAGCGCTAAGGCGACGCCGAGAGCGAGTCCACTAGGGTTACGGGATAGATTTTTTTTTGGTTGAAGTTTATGACACTGGTTTTTGAATTCTGATTTATTTATGAAAGGCAGTATATAGAGAAAAATTATCACATGTAATTTTAATCGGTACAGCTAAATTCGGTATAGTTTATACTACAATTTACCTATAGACCTCACCTTAAAAAACACATCGTTTAACGACGAATTACTGTAGAAATAAAAGCCAAAGCCTAAACATAAGTCCAAAAGAACTAAGCAACGGTTCACACTCGCCCTAGCTACCCGCACTTGGTCGTGGCCACAACGGGGCTCCAGACACGATGCTTTCTGTCCGACCACTCAATACTATCGAACAGGCACTGTCGTAGACCTCCAACCTCACTGTAAACTCCTCATCGTTGACACTACCAAAGAACAGTACGTTCAGCTCCACGGTGACCTTAACCTCGCCCGTGGGTGCGCGTGGCGGCGGTGTGCGTGCGCCGCTGCGCCACGTTCTTCACCAAGTGCTTCACCGTGGTGGCGGGCGAGCAAGCCACGGTGATGGACGGGTAGTTGAGGTCTTCGGCGGCCGTGACGAGCTCGGGCTGCACGTGAACGGGTTGACGTCGCTGAAAAATGGGAGCGGGGGCGATAGCGAGACTAGCAGCATGTCCTGGGTGGGCCTCGTGGAGCAGAGGAAGTTGGCGTAGTCGGCCGGCGTGGTGTCATACACCAGGTGGGGGTCCAGGGCCTGGATGGGGGTCACGTGGCCCGAGTCGTAGCTGAACGGTGTGGCAGCCGCGCCGGTCTCATCCCAGATCTGGTTGTAGTCGTCGGCTCTGGTAGTTGCTGTTAGGGGTGCAAACGAAGCATATACGGACAGATATTGCTCATCCCGTATCCTTTTTCATATTACGAATGCGGATATTCTCGGTCACGAATACGGAACAAATACATGCCGCTCCGAATACGGTTAATTTCGGTCATGAATATTTAATCGGATAATACGCGAAAGCAAATTTCACATGGTGACAGAGACAAATTAAGCAAACTGAGATCTAATACAAGTGTACCGCGTTGTAATGACCAATCAAACAAGCAATCTTATATAAATAAATGATGCTACATTTCAAGAAGAGTCGGAGATCCCACCTAACCGATGGAGAGGCTAGGTATCTGACTCGGTTTCTGTATCCGGACTATCCGGTAACTATTCGGGCAACTATCTGGAAAAATATCCGGATAGTTCCGTATCCGTCGGATAATGTTTTTTTCGAATCTATTTCCGTATCAGGCACAAAAATATCTGAATCCGTTTTGTATCCGACAAAACCTTCGGATATCCAAAATTTGCTCCAATTGTATCCGAATTAAAACGGACGATGATGACGGTCGAAATATCCGTTGTTGTATCCGTTGTTGTGATGTAACCCATGGATCACTAAAGCGGAAGGAGTAATCGCCATGTTTGATTAGTCCCATGCATATACTCCGTAAGACAAACCGGACTAAGGAGCTTGTGCCGCTTACTTGGTAGGTGAAGGTACGTGAAGAGCCACCGCATTGGGAGTAGGAGGAGTGAGTCGCGCGATGAGGTGCGGTCCGCGATGACATCGCCCCGTGCTTTGTTGTAACGCCTGCTTTCTAGGGGTGTATACGGACACAACATTCCGCAACTATTCACGCATGAACAATTATGGAGTGTCGCGCAGAGTATACCATTGCATGCTTACAACAAAAGTCCAGCATATATTTCACATATGGATTAACATCCAGTTTTCTACAACGGGGCGGGCAAGCCCAAAGTATATTTACATCACAAAAGCTCCAAGATCCGCTTGAGCGCGACGAAGACCTAAAGCCACAGGTCCTCGTCAAAGAAGAGATCCTCGGGAACTTCCTCAACAGGGAGACCTTCTCCTTCGTCTTGATCCTCTAAAGGGGGAAATCAGCAAGCCGTGAGCTAACCAGCTCAGCAAGCCACAAAGGAACCCTATCTTACTATATGCACGGATCAACAAAGGAAGGGAGTATATTTGGTTTATTAACTTGAGTGGATGCAGTTTTATTTGTAAACATTTGGAAATTCACTAGATGAAAGCTACTCCTTAATCATTAGGGGTTTTCATAAAAAGATAATAAACCAACTAACCAAGTTAAAGCATTTACAAAACTACTTAAGCTTCACGGCTGGAATCACCCAAGTGACACAGCTCCATTAACCGGGAGCATGGCATATTCGAATACCATTTATTTGACTCTGCAGAGTTTGCTCAGCTTTACCCACACGATCCCTTAACTCCCGCGACAGAGTTAAGAAGGCCAGGTCGTTTCACTACTCAATTCTTTATATAGGCTCTACCCGGTAGAATCCACTCAGGTCTGGCACACGAAAATTCCCGTCCACTTTGAGTGAACCCTACCGTTGTTAGGTACCCGCAGCACGGCATACCTAACCCAACTACCCAACCTCCTGCCTTCTCAACACCTGTAGAGTTTCAATCGAGTTGAGCAGCTACTAAACCAGTATTGACAAGTCAACTCCTGTGGTTGAGCGATCACTATGACATTTGCTCAGCTTAAGGGTCTAGTCCTTATATTTTCACGGGGTCCGCAACCTCGCCAGGTCCGCGACCCCCAACCTAGAGTAAGCGGTGGGCGCTGACCGTCTCGTGGTTCCCCACAACACCCTTACCCTAACTCCAAACCTAGGGTAAGGGATGGGCGAAGACCGTCTCGCGGCTCCTTCCCCAACACCCTTACCCTAACCGGTGCACGCCGGCACTCTCCGCTCTAAAATACGGTGTCCCATACCACCCTACCTTAGAGTCGGGTTTTCCAAAATCTAATGGCCTGCAGCCACCACCTTATTAGTGTAAAGACTTTGTGTGATAAATAATAATAACCTACAGTTATCTAGATTACCAAGTAATTATTTCTAGGGTTAACAAAGGCGGGGCTACAAGTTTAACATGGCATTTGTCGGTGGTAGGTTTAACTACATAACATGTCATTCTAAACTTTTTTATTTTACTTTGAACTAACATTTCACAACTAACATAATGCAAATAACATATTAGCATAATTAAACATCATGGGATACAATATGATCAAAGGTTTTGTGACTTGCCGTTAATCTGGACGATCCCAGCTAGCTCGAACGTAGAAGTTCCTGATCCTGAGACTGCACCTGAACTTCTGGGATCTCCGAAACTAGCGCAAACACATAAAATAACATAAGTCCGGCTTGAGCCTAATCAAGCGAGGAAAAATAATCTATTAAAAAGGAGTAAAATGCATAAATCCTCAAATTAGAATTTTTAGAATTTTTCTGGGATGAATTTAGGGAAATGGAGGACATAAATGGGTTTAGGACATTAAATAGAGCAAAGTGGTGAAATTTGAGAATTTTTGGGATTTTCTGTGATTTTCTAGGATTTATTTGAATTTTTTTGATTTTTGGAAATTATTAAATCACTGAAAAGTCATTTGAACAGTGCTTGGGCCGCCGCTACAGGCATGGCTCGCACATCAGCGCGCGCACTTCCTGGCGGCGGCGCTTATGCGTGCAAGCGCTACAAGCGCACGCGCGGGAGCGGCCGAAGAAACCGCCCATGCCAACGCATGCCGCGCGTGGCGAATAACGCGTTGCTTCGAGCGACGACCCGATGGAACGGGAGTGGGCGGTCGATTTAAGCGGTGGAGATCGGACGGCATCGGAGTGGGAGAGCGGGCGAAAGCGGTAAGAAGAGATCGGACGGAGGCGAGAGATGCTTTATGAAGATCGAGCGGTGGCGGGGATGGTGGGATCGGGCGTTTGTGGTTATAAGGCAACGGAGAGATGGACGGAGGAGGAGGAGCCACGTCGTCGTCTTCCTCCTCTCGCCGCGCCTTCTGCAAAAAGCAAGGCGGCCGCCCCCTGGTTCTCCGGCAGAACTTCAGAGGGTCTCGCGACAAAGGAGGTGCTAGGGGTTGAGTTCGATGCGGTAGTTCCATTTTGGGGCTTAGGGGCAGGGGAAAGATACTGGTGGTGGTCGGCGATGAAGGGAGGGGGTTCGGGTTCATGGCGGCATAGATGCTCACCAATGGTTCTCCGGCAAGGAAATGACTTTTATGGTCTTCAAGGCTCGGGGATCACAACGGTAGTGTCGGAGTCACCGGGAGATCTTCCGGAAGCCCAGCCACGTGAGGCGCCTCGCGCAGAGAGGAGCTTCGGCCGGCGCAACACCGGCTTCACTGCCAAGGAAGGGCACCACAGTGGTCAGGGGGTAGTGAGGGTGCTCCGAGTGAAAGCAATCGAAGAATGAGGAGGGTGGAGGAGATCGGCTCACGGTGTTGCGCAGGGAGAGCGGCGGCGATGGGGCGACGAGGGCTCAATTAGTTGCTCGGGAGGTTCCTTGGAGCGGTGGGAAATGATTGAGGGTGGTGGGAAGACTTGAGGAGCAAGAGAGCGAGCGGGAGCCGGGTAGGGGTTTTTATACCTCGGCAGAGAGAAGGGGAAACCGTGGAGGAGAAGGAATGGCGCGGTGCCAACGGACAATAGCCGGACGGGAGGCGCTTGGGGGGTCTTCTCCGCGCAATGGGGCGGTGTCCAGCAGTGGCGAGTAATGGCGGCAAAGGCGGTGCGGGAAGCGGTTGGCCGAACGGCATGGGCAACGGCGCAGGCATGCGGGAGACGGAGGCGAGGAGGCTGGCAGCAGTGGGGCAAGCGAAGGAGGTGACGCGTGGCGCGGGCGGCTGCCGGGCCGACCGGGGGGACGGCGGGTGGCGCGGCGAGGCGAAACCAAGAAGCGCGCGTGGCGCGCAGGGCGGACATAGCGCGCGCGTGTGCGAGGAGAGAAGGGGAGGAGCGGGCGCCGCGAAGAGAAAGGAGGCGCCAGGGAAAGGAAGAATGCGGGAAAGGGGCCGGCGCTAGAGGAGAAGGGAAGGCACCCGGCCAGAAGAGGAAAGCGGGCGCGGGAAGGCTTTCCAAAAAGGGAAAGTCTCCAAAATATACTAAAAAATGCAGCAAAAATTAAAGAAATTTTTGGTTTGAATTTTGGGGACTTTTCACCGCATCGTTGCAAAGGACCATGCCGACGCCACCCGCTGCTTCACCACCGCCCTTCTCGACTCTGGCGTTCACTCCTCTGGTGCCACTCACCTTGCCGAGTCCAGGGCCGGGCAATCACAAGGCTGCAGCAAGAGATCTCATCGATGAGCACATCATGACACGCAACACATGCACTTGGTAGTAATAGATCCGAACAACACTATGTAGATTGTGAATAATCCGGCTCTTACGAGTTGCTTTGGTCGGTTGGTTTGCGGCATTGGCCTGCCCCGCGATCATTGGATACTTCGGCCAATGGGCGAGCATCGCTTGCCGACTTTGTCCTACAAATTGCACCCGAACGGCCATGCAATATATATACACAATATATAACGATCAAGTATGACGCTTATTCAAATGCTAATTTACTTATTCAAATGCTAATATATAACTATTTAATGCTAAAATTCTGGTCACTATTTAATGAATTTGAATAGTAATATTCCACTTGTGACTAGTATTATGAATAGTATTTGTGCACTATAATGGTGGGTATACTATTTAGTTACTATTATGATTACTATTCACTAAAATGGATGTTTCTCTTACGATGAATATGATTAATTTTAAACAGTAATTTTTTCAGGATCTAGCAGGTTGACGAAACCAACGAGACAGCCGAAGTGCTTTCAGTGGTGTAAAAGTCCTACTCGGTACTCACCATATTTCTCACTAATTTGCTTCAGGAGTAACTAAACCTTTCCTTGAAATTTAAAGTCAAGATCATATGAGATAATTTTTATCGTCTCCCAGCAGCCCACCCAAAGGAACACTTCTCTAAGGCCTCAACATTCTCCTTAGCCAAACTCAGGTTCAGCAGAGAATTGCCAGAGAGGTTTCTCCTATAGGGTCCCTAACATAAAACCTTGTTCCATATGATCAGACTTAGAACAACCAAGGAGCTGAAGAACAACTACTTCATTTCCACAAACTAGCTTACATATGGTTTTCCCTTTCGGGAACCCCGAAAGTTACTACACAATGATAGAAAATATACCTACACAGCTGTATTACAACACACTTCTAATGGATATTTTACAGTGGATATGCTAGAACTAAAATATTACAGAGGTGAGGGATTGGAACTCTCGAAGACTCTGAGGCTGTGTTGCTCTCTTCAATTCTTCCTTTATATTCGTTGAGGATGACGCTACTGGAGGCTTCTTATTTTTTTGCTTTTTTAAATTTTTGAATATATTCTTTTGCAGCTGGTTCCATATAGTAATTAACTCCTAGTATTTTTCGTGCTTGCGTTAAGGCTTCTTCTATATTTACATATTTTTTTCCAAGATATTCCTCCAGCTAATTTGGAGTCTATTTTTTGAGCTATAATTTCTTCAAATGATATGTATATTCCTGGTACTTTGCCTTCAAACACCACATATAATGGCTTGGGCTCTATGAATTCAGGATTATCCGATATAGGCATTAATTCATTCATCATGTGGAAATATTCGGCAAGGCTATTTAATATTGAAAGCATATATCCCTTCTCTTCTCTTTTATTATTGTACTGATACAGAAATTATCTAATATGCATTCCTGAACTTCATCGATAATTATATGATCCTTTGGCTTGAATTTATATGAATTTGGTGGGAATATTTTCAGCTTATTTTCTGTTCCAAAACTGAAGAATTCGCTCCCATTATAATTCATGGATCTCTTCATTCCTGCAAAATAGAAGATCGAGACAATAAATCAGGTAATTTATTATCTTTTCCTTTTATGTGTTCAAATATAACTTTGTAACCATTTCCTGTAATAATATCTTCAAATAAAACCCATCTTCTAGTAGAACTTTTCTTGCTGTTTATTTGATTGTGATATCTACATATGGCCTCACAATGTTTCTTCTTTGAATTCTTTAAAACCTAAATATAGTCTGAAAGAATTTATTGAATTGATTATTGCTAAAATTTCTCTGTCAGTATTGTTTACTGATTTTAGTTTATAGCTTCCTGAAGCATATCGGCATATTTTCTCTTCTGTTTTTCAAGAATACTTATTGGGTTTTTGTTTTAATATCGCTCCCCATCCTATCTGAGAAGCATCAGTTTCAATGATAAAGTAATTATTATCTAATGGTAATTCTAGTGGTTTCAATTCTCTGACTTTCTCTTTTATTATTTTAACTAATTTAACATCTTCAGAATTAAAGTATTTTTGACCATTTTTTCTTAATTTATCATATAATGGTCCACTAGTTTTGCTAGGTTTTCTATATAATTTTCATGTAGTTTACAATACCTAGAAATTGTTGTAATGTCTTTTTATCGTTCATAGTATCAGGGAATTGTAGAATCTTTTTTGCTATATGATCTTGTAAATATATTTTCCCTTCTCCTATTTCATGTCCTAAAAAATTAATTTTTTCTTTACAGATTTCCATTTTTCTTTTGGATAATATTAACCCATTTTGCTCTACCTTTCTGAAAAATACTTCTAAATGAGCAATATGTTCTTTATATGTTTTTGAAAATATCAGTAGATCATCTATGTAAACTAATACGAATTCTTGATTTTCGTTGAATATATTTTGCATTTGTCTTTGGAATAATGCTGGTGCATTTTTTAGTCCTTAAGGCATTACAAGCCATCCAAAATGACCTTGTGGACAAGTAAAAGCTGTCCATTCTATAGATTCTCCTGCCATTTTAACTTGCCAAAATCCGGCTTTTAAGTCACATTTAGAAAAATACCTGCTTCCTTGTATTCTGTTGATCCATTCTTGTTTATTGGGAATATTGTAGGCATCTTCTACGGTATTATCATTTAGTCTTTTATAATTAATTACCATCCTTGACTTTCCTTTAGCAATTTCAGCATGATTTCTTACTATAAAAGCGGTTGATCTATGAGGGTTTGCTTTCT